>JACXSJ010001737.1:23490-73882 GCA_014851325.1 Pentalonia nigronervosa | reverse complement strand
TTTAATCGATTCAATCTTATAAATTGAGCAACAATAAAGCCAATAACTATATATTTTAACAATATAAGTATGTCAGCTGAAAAATAAAATTTGTTCTAGGACTATCAACATAAATCCATAATTATTTTTATGGTGACGTAACCGTTAGCGGTTAAACTGTTTTCACTCATTTTTTATTAGAATAAATATTTAAGTATATACTATAAGGTTTTCACAAAGTGTTTGCCTATAAATAATTAAACGCTTATCGACGGTTATTATATTGCTGGAAAATGAATTTCAATGTGAATAAAACAAGGCGTGTTAATTGTAAATGTGAACGTTAAAAAATATTCACAAATATAATAATACTCTAGTATTATACTATTACCTTTAGGTAACTATAGTTGGTAAATGTAATTTTGTATTCTGAACGTGAAAGTATAATTAAAATTATCATTGTTAATATTTGTGTAATACAGGTAGTCATAATAATGTTTATTTTATTACTATGTGCTCAGCTGACCTCGACATTTTAATTGTTCAATTTTAATGGGTTCAAATATTATTTTAATCAAGTCTAAATAATATGTAGCCAACAAAATGCATCGTATAAAAATTATTATTAGAAACACTGTTAAGACTTCGAGCACGACTTTGAATAAAGGTAAAATTCAATAATACAGCTTTTTAAAATATTGAAACGTGTTGCGGGATAAAGAAATACATTTTTTCAACCTTTATAATATCGGAAACCTATGTCGTTGGAAAAAATATAATTAAATTTGCTCAGATAATCGCTTCATTCCTTTACTAGATTATAAATTCATTGCACATATTACACAGTGGCATGTTCAGCTTTTTTGAAACAGGAGGATATGCATTTTTGACTATTCTCAGATCGCGATAAATATTTACTTTCAATGCTTAACCATATAATTATATAACAAAAATAAGCCAAAATTGGAAGGTATGACACCCTTATCACCCCTTCCCCCGAGAGTATACCCCCGCCATTACTAATTTTTGTTTACTATAATTACGCGTATACAAAAATAACACAATATGCAATGTAGTATAAGATAACCAATCAAATTGTACTTATTTGATTAATTTACCGAAATATTTGAAATTTAAGAACAATATAATATTGTTCATATTGATATTTTGTGCCTTATTCAAATGTTAATGAAAAACCACAAAAACTTGTCAGATACGTTGATATTATCATATATTGTATGTAAATATTTTTTAATGAAAAACCTTTGAAGATAATTATTAATCATTTGGCATTGTGTAATTTTTTTGTAAAAGATGCTAAGACAAATGTGGCAATTAAACCTAAACGTAAACGCTTGACACAACTGCATGGTTTAAGTTGGACAGATATTAATTTTGAAAACGGATTTTGGTTTCTAAACAAAATTACTATATCTTAATCGAAACAAATATTTATTTTTCAACTGAAATATGTTTGAACGAAAAAATACAATTTCCATAAACTAAGTGTTATACTTACTTATTATAAAATAATTATTTTTAAATATTAAAAATAGATTAGACTAAAACTTTATTTAATTGGTCATTTATCAAAGTTTGTAAAAACCAAATTTGACAGTTTTGTCAGGCAATATTATCTTTTATATTATTTTGAGTTAAAATTTAAAAAAACCCATTCGTTCATACAGGCGATAACTTTTTCTCGTAAATACCTAACACTATTAGACTAATGTTCATTATTGACATGTCACACACTGAAAAATCACCAAAATACAGTCACATCAATTTGGTTAGGTTAGAATTTTCATTCTTAAAACACTATCAACTGTCACAAACCTTTTATCGTTATATTATAAGATATAATTTAATTACCTAGAGCGTTCATTAAATAACTTATGATAATGGCAATTTTTATTATCACAAGATTTATTTCTCTATTGTGTTTTTCAATTTTTTAAATAATTATGTGACAAACCTTTTAATTTCTTTGTGATCTTTATGATCATATTACAATATATTTATTTTTATTTAATATACATATTATAATATATATAAAACTTTTTTTCAAATATCAACATCAAATGAGTGTAAAACTTTTAATTTTGATAACTATTAAATGCTAACATAAACAATTAAAGCACTTCAACATATGCTAGTTAATTATTATAATTTAATAGATAGTAATCAGGAACAAATTATTCCAAAGAACAATTGTACTCCAAGTATTTTGATGTTCATTATTAACAGTGCTCAAAGTCAAGACGAACCGTAGTATAAATTTATTCTTTTAAATTTAATTAGCCAATAGATATACGTGGAATCGCATCGATATACGTATAGTTTTCGTTTTTATCGATAATACTGCATAGAGTAATATAATAGAATAATTAATAAAAGTAATTGCTTCTGATTTCTGCTGGTGGTTTGATTGATTTACAATCTTATGTAGTGCTTATTGTTTATATAAATGACTCCGGCGAATGTTGATAATAAAACGTGAATTGTATACAAGTATTAAATACAACTTTTTTTTCTAAAATCGTTAAGCTCTGTATTAAGTAGCGGGTGTTGCAATTTTTAACCGAATTTTCCATCGTATAAATATTGCAGATAATTCTTTTCTGTGTTCTCACTACTTCAGCGTTATAATATTGTGTGTACATCTATTTAAAAATGCACCTGTATCTCATTTTTTTTCCAAATTGCAATAGTGCAAAACATAATACGATCACACGGCGTTTTGTATAGGCATTTCAGACACGATGCTGCTGTGGCTCTACATTTTCTTGGGCGTCGCTAGTATGACATCAAACTCACTTTTCAATAGTTATTATAATATTGTTTTCGACATCAAAAATTCTCACGTACAGAACAACCTGTGCAGTATTTGTACGTAATATAATTTTCCGATATCCATTCTTTTACTCGCGAATTTTGGTTTCCGTCGCGTAAAAAGAAAAACAACCGAACTTTTCAAAACAATATATATTTCAATTTATAATAATCATGGGGTCTATTGTGACATTGTCTTATCGACGACAAAATGTTATGAATCGTTAACCGTTCGATGACTTTCTCGTCAATTCGTTTTTGGCGCATTATTTTCGAAGCGATTTCCACCCACGCTGCACATACACGCTCACGCTTTCCCGTTCGTACATTCGTTCGCTAAAGATATATCTGCGAACTATTGATTTTCGAGGGACTTCGGAAACCGTACAAATGATTTGTTTTATTTTCCATTTGCGATACATTTGAATGAATATTACGACGATGAAATATTGTATGATATTATTATTGTAAGCGCACAGTGTTCATCTATATATTAGTCGATAACCGTGATTTCAAATCGTCCGCAAATCCATGGACACAAACGTATATTGTGTGGCGATCTATATGATTGCGTTTATCTTAATATTATAATAATATTATGTAGGTACGTCCGATCTGAGATATTTTTTTTTTCTAAAAACATTTATAATATAATTTTATAGTTTCATAGATTTTTTTGAATACAATATGTAGATTTTTGCAATCATTGCTGATTTTGAAACATTTAAACCAGATAGATTCTCAAACCGCAGTACGTGAAAGTACTGCTACAAGAGGTGGTACAGGAAATAAATTAAGACACAGATACATATTATTACAAATAATTGTATTGTTTTACCGATTTATCATTTTAAATAGTTTCATTTTATGTCATTTATTGGCAAGGCTGGGCAAGTTAACTGATTTTTTTAACTTGTTAAGTTAATATAGAAAAATTTAAAGTAAGTTTAAAGTTAAGAATTACTTTTCTTTTTTATTTAACTTGTTAAAAGTTAAAAGTTAATTTGAAAAAATGTAACTTAACTTAGTGAAATATAAGTTACTTTTTTTCATGTAAAATTAATTGTCATACATTTTTATTAAAGCTTAACAAAGAATGTAATATAATGAAGATTTTACTATTTTATAAAAATCTATTTAATTGTATTAATTACAGTAAGTACTTACATATTTCAATCAATTATAAAATTTAACAAAACCCCTATGAATACCCCTATAGTTCTATAACGTTTCTGTTTAATAACGATATTATATATTCATATTTTCTGTGAATTACCAATTAAAATAAAATAATTTATTACTTATAACAACCTGTATAGTATACGTTATATATATTAAACCTTTTTGTTATTTACTCGTAACTATGTACTTATTAGTTATTGTGTTATTTTAATACCTATTGAAATCTCAAATACAGAAATAATGCGAAACACTTGCGACAGTTTACAATTTATAACTTATTTAGAATACAAAATAAAATAAAATAAATAGTATTATTTTTCAGACAATTCTAATTTTTTTTATATATATAAATAAGTTATAGAAATTAAAATATAATTTTAAATCTATGAAATTTATATTAAAAAAAATAAATAAATTAACTCGCTAAGTTAAGAGTTACTTATGAAAATAAAAGTAACTCGTTAAGTAACTTAACTTTTTAACTCGTTAATGCCCAGCCTTGTTTATTGGTTGGTAATAAATTGATTCACAATATATACATACCAAAACCTAAAATACTGTCCGTCAATTAAGACTAATAACACTTCCAAACAAATTGATGCGATCGAATCAGTTCAAAATAACTTCCTCCGTTTCATCTCCTTCAACTTTAATATTAATAGGCCACCTCATGGTTCCTATGATCCAATATTATCATTCATCAATCTCTTTCCACTCAAAACTAGATGCACTTTATTATTATCCAAATTTTTACATAATTTACTTTTAGGGAATATCGATTGTGAAAAACTCCTTTCCTCATCCGTTTTAAAGTAAACCACCGTATCACAAGATGCAGTGATTTATTCTATCCTATCCCATATACAACAAACTATATGATAAACTGTCCTAATATCCTAATGGCTGCGGGTAATTCCATTACCTTTGATTTTGTTTAGCATGTCTCGTCTTATATCTTTATTTGTTGTTATTTACATTTTTTCGTTTTTTATCTATATTTGCAACTTATAAATGTACAATGTATTTTAGTTTATATTTTGTCATTCCTATGACACTATTGTATTATTATTATTATTATTATTATTATTATTATTATTATGATTATTACCGTGTATACTCGCGAAATATTGTTAAGGACTTACGTCCGTTTATATTTAAAATAAATAAATATATATATATATTATGTGATACGAGAAATAAAATGTTTGAAAATCTCCGACTGAGACTTGACGAAATCGAAATGTGTACGAGTCGCCTCTATATACCATGTGTTTGTAAAAATATTATATCGGTTTATTCAATTTCTGAATACGTATAATATAAATACACGGAATCGGGATTTTGGTCATACCTATATATATATTTTAAATATATATATAAAACAGATTTTACAATTTTTATAAATCACTTGATCAACGATTAACATAATATGTTTTATAAAATATGTTAGTTATTGCATTTATATACATAGAATCCGTTTAAGCCGTACCTTCTTAATACATTTGAATGTCGCGATCCTAAACACACACAAAACACAACAACTGAGAAACTATTCGTTCGAATTTCAATTTCAATATATATTGAAACTTTCGAAAAAATCAAAAGCAATATTATAATTTCTGTTTCGGTATTTTAAAATACGGTCATCGAGCGAATTACTCCAAACATTTGAACACTGTAATCAAAGTGAGAAACAATGGCTGGGATGCTCGACAAATCGCCCTGTATACCTCGATATTTTTTTTTTTTTTTTGTTAGTTTTGAACACTGCGCGTGCCGCCTGGGAAACTCTCAACAAATCGAGAGTGTGATGTAGGTATTATACTCGGCAAACTTCGGTTCTGCGTAGCATATATTAAAAAATTATATTGTATTAGGTTTTTTTTTCTAGCATGTAGGTAATAATAAAACTTATTTATACATATTATAATTGTACCTACCTCTGTATCATGTATTTTGAACAAAAAATAATATTATTTATGACCGCCGAAAGATAGCCGTAAAAACTTTTTCCGAAGACCTATCCCAATATTTTGCGATAACACAGTATTACCTACACCAGTACAATAAACGTTCGGCGGTTAAAATATAAGACCATATAATATTAATATTATAAAATTATTATGTAGTCGCGTCTCACATCGTGTGTGCGGCGTCAAGAATATTTACCAAGATACCAATAAATAACATAATACTGAGTGCCCGTCAGGGACACATTAGCGTTGATACGGCGGTATATATTAAATGACCGTCGTGTGACGATAATGTACAATTATTGTATATTTTATTGTCGTCTTGTTTTGGCCACAACGACGATTTGATTTTTTGAGGCTTTACTGTACATCGTTGCGGTATAACGCTATGCATTTTAACGTGTTTTGTTTATTGTTGTCATCAAGTGATGTCGACGATTAAACTTTTACAATTATTGCGTTTCTAGCATTAACGTACATAACATAATAAAGGTAAAGCTGGCGGTAATGCGTTAAATCGCAGTATAAATATTAGCAGACATCTTATCTACGCTTTATAATTTAATATTTTAACGCCATTTAAACATCGCGATTTGGGAGAAAATATACGGTCATGGGCATTTGTCGGAAATGACTGATTTTATAATATATTTTTTATTTTATCACAGCTCAAAAGGTCGACCTCGAGTACATACATACTATTATAATTATTATTCATTATAGTTTTATGCTTGATAATATAATAAAATCATAATTATTATTATCATCGTACACGTTTGTAGTCTTGTACCTACTCGTGTGTACTATGTACACGAAATTTTTGGACTGCGATCGCTATACAAATATTCTCGTTTGCCATGGAAACTGATGTGTTGCGAATATTTTAAAGGGTTTTATAATATGATATGTTATAACATCGTACCACAGTGACCATAGTAATTATCGAGCAGATTAAAAAAAATTTGCATTAAAATATTCACACAACGTTTTGAACTATATGGCCGAGTTATTGCAGAACTTTCAATTAATAATATTATTAAATACTGTATAATATTATATACATATGGTGTCGTTACCTAAGACGGATTATTATAGTCATTTTTTTTTCAAACATTTAATCTGAATCAACGGCGTCGCATCGGCGGGTTTTTTTAGACGTTCTTAAGTCATCTACGCAAGACTCCAACAGTATTTAGGTATTTATCGTCTCAGAAATATGTGTCGAGATGCCATGTAGTGTGGGTGTGTGTATTTCGACACGATATACAAAATTCTGACCACCTCCGATCTACATAATATTAAGTACCTAAATTATACACCGTATTATAATAATATATTATTTAAGTAGGTTTTGTTAAGCGTGGTATGTCTGTATGGTCGCAGTAATCGAACGACAAAAACTAACGATAAAGTTTATAATGCGCGACAAAGACTATGTTCCACTTGACATTCACGCCGGTTTTATCAGATACCGACTGCGTAGGTATTATATAATAATTATACATTTGTTTGAAATCATTATTGTCATTTGATTCCACCGAACATTCAACAATCGTACAAAAGTTTTCGGGGTTTCGTCGAATTAAACATCGTGGTTAAGTATAATAATAGTTTCGGTAACTTTGCACATCGCAGAAACTGAGAGCTATCCAAATGCACCTGTGACCTGCACAATGACCAGTTGGTATATAACTACTATGGTAGTACTACAGTAGTATCGAAAATCCGAGACTGTTTCCGGGTCAACAGTCATCCTTAATCGGTAAACGCGTCCGAAACGATTATTATAATAGAATATATTATAATATTTGAATGTCGCATTAAATGTGCAACGATAATGCGATTCGACCACGACGATGAGCGAGAGCGTGTACCACAGAATAATTGATACATATTTTATTTATTTATTTATTTTTTTTTTAATAATATATATGTGATTTCGCGCGGAAAATAAGGACCTGAAACGATCGTTGATAATTACTATCGTTATAAAATATGTGAGAAAATGATTAATAACGCGACAGCGACTTGTCGGCCGACGAACGTCGTGAATGCATCAACTAATAACTCCCCGACGAAACGTTCAGCTTAATGCTACTGTGGCGACCGTTCTATAAAGAGATCGTTATATAATATTTTGCCGTGGACAATTTTAAAGTTTGATACGTACCACGCACGTGGTCTCTAACCCGATCGGTATTCCACGCATTAATTTTACGATAGAAACGTACAATATATTATTATTATTTTATATACAGGATGTTCCACCACCAAACAATCTCACCCCTATCGTATCATTTGCAGTCGTATGCGTTTATTTAAATCCTGATTTTTGGAACTCTTAAATGTGCCATATTTTCGAACAACTATAATTAGTCGTGCAATATTCAACCCTCTCTATACTAGTAGAGTTCGTGGTTTTCGTTTGAAAAAAAAAGTGCCCAGGTCGTAGTATCTTCGCGATAGAGACTATATGTAGATGTTAAATATACGACAAAAATCTAAGTGTTTTAAAATATAGTCTTTATCATTATTGATGATATTTACATACGTGTAAATGATGATTTATCATATCATTCTGATCATGTTCGTGCATACTTTGAGGTAAACTTTCGAAATTCGTAATTTAAATAAATATATAATAAAGTCAAACTGTAACTTGGGGAATCGTGCTCGGTGAATCACTCTGTACAATACTATGTACAGAATCTCCGCGTGTGATGAGTCGTACAATGTAGCTCGATAATCAATGAAGATAATACAATATTATTCGATTATTATTTGTGAAATGTGCTTAATTAACGGTGCTTATCCGACAATCGGGTTCGTTGATCTTTCCCCAATACAATTATTATAATATGTGAGATGTATGTAGACGCTTATCAATGATATATTGGACGTTTTACACGTTTTAAAAGTCGAACAGGTGCATAATTGAATGTGACTCGCTCGGACATTAAAATAATTCAATTACAATATATTTTTATTAGTATTATAATTATACTTCAGAGCCTAGAATTTTGAGAATTTTGTATTGCGCAGGTATATAACAAAATAATGATTCATCAAATAAAATCACTCATTATTAATGAGGAATAACTAAATACCTATGTAAATCCATTCGAATTACAATAATTCTACTTATTTGTTTTATTTAATATGGGTATGTAGTCTATTATAACTCCCGTGTATGTTCACAATTTGTAGTCATGTGCGTTTAGTGATTGTTATAGACTAAATCCTCAATTAAATTGTACGACACTCACACTCGATTTCAGCGGAAGACTTTGGTAAATTGATCAAATTATTTTTTTAAAAAAATTACCGATAATAATATCATATACGGTGAGCAGGAGATTACGTTCGGTTCTTGTGAATTGTATGTTAGTCAACTGAATTCTCTGAATCTCGTGGCAGCTGACGCATGAATATTATTTATAATTATAGTCTTTGAATTATTTTATTATTTAAATTAATTTTTTCAAATATTATTAAAATAAAAAATGAAAGACTATTATTAATTTAATTTGTGTAAAATTTTTTTCGTCCCTGAATATTCGCAAAGAAACTTTGATGATAATACCTACATAACTCGCGGACGTTCAAGGTAAAACTTTTTTTTTATGGTTATGATACTACGTAATTTTTTGCACGATAATAATCTTATCGGGAAAAGTTTAATATACACCTAGGTATATAATATACAAAAACTAAAAAGTAAAAATGTTGCATATCATTTATCACAGGTAATTGGGTAAGGTACGTTACATAAACAAAAGGAGTGTTATACGTCATTAATGACACATTGAAAAGTCGAAAAACAAACATAACACAATTTTGGTTATTATCACTTACAGTTATAATCAATTATTAATTTGAGTTATAATTTAAATTCGAACAAAAAGTAAGTTTGCAAAGTTTAAATTGAACGATTTGTTAAAATGTTCTCAACCGGATGTCGAAGACAAAATTTTCGTACAATAATCGTTGTTTTATAATTAATATAGGTGTTGGTATATATAATAGTTCACATCTCATTAGAATATAATATTATGTAAGTATGGATTTATGATTTTTTTTTTTTTTTTGTTATCTATTTCATTCTAATTATCGACTGCAGGTCAATAGCAAACTTTAATTATCTCGTTTTTAACCGTTTTTATTGTGGTTATATAATGTTCATCATATTTTAGTTGTTTGTTTTTACTGACATAATTATCGTCTGTTTATTTTAATGTTGTTAATTGATTTTTATATCATAACCTTTCATACATTCATACAAATTAAAAAGGTTTTCCAATACTTATTATATTTAAATGGTGTATAATGGAGTTTCTTATGTAATTTATTATTCAATTAAACAAAAACAATAATGTCTAATATAAAAAAAAAAAATCAAATATTTAATTCAGACTTATAAAATGATTATCATTAGACAAACAATCAAATAAAATGTATAATGACAATTCAATAACATATATTTTGAACGGTGGAAACACTTTGAGTTTATATTTATATTTAATTGTGACGACAATGTCTCAAACTGTAATGATCTAAAAATTAATCAAATATACGCGTAGATTGCAGTTATTTCTTCAAAAAATCAAAAACTATAATGACTAGTATGGTTTTTTATTCAAACTAGTCAGTTTATTATTTTCAAACAACTCAAGAGAAGAAAAAATATAATATTTAAATATTTTGAAAATTAATACTAAGTAAAATATTTGTTTTTACAAAATTTGCCAAATCGATTTCTTGTTCTTTATATTTTTATTTCGAATAAATTAAAAATATTATGTTTGTGAATTAAATTAAATCTCAAATTAATGGGTTTATTTTAAATTTAAGAAGCTTTTAATCATGTTACTGTGTTACGTATTATTAAAATTAAAATACAGAAAAAGTTCAAACCATGACATTTGGCACTTAAAATCTCTGGATATTCAAAAGTATATAAGTTTTAAAAACATTTAGTATTTTAATGGTTAATAATAACATTATTTTATATTTATCATCTGGACATAAGTTTAATGTACCGAATAGACTTGCTATCGTATGTTATTAAATGTTAAACAAATAATAATTTACAATTAAATCTAAACAATATTACTACATATACTAATAATTTTACATAATATTATGTTGGATGTGACTTTTGGTTAAACAATAATTAATAATTATAATAAAAAATAGACATAATATTTAGTTAAATAAAAGTATCTACGATTTTATTCATGATTAAGCGTTATAAAAATGGTAGTTGCCTTATAATTAACATTTGACACTGACTAATTATCGAAAAAATATAATCATTTTTGAAAATATATTTTGCCACATAAATTGAATTCATACAAAAAACATATTATTTTTTTTTAAAGTCATATTTTTATTGACAAACATTTTTAATTTCATTTTCCAAAAGTAGAATTATTTTCTAAGAACTTCCGTAGGTACGTAAATGTTGAATTTCTAACGACTAATTAATAATTTATAATTAATAAGTATACAATGTTTAAATTGACGGCAGTAACAAATCAGCATTTTGTAGTTTACCTATTTAATCTAACCTAACCCGCAGTAGTTGCACGGCACTATTTTATTTGTGATTTTTTTGTATTGTTCGAGTTTTGTGAAGAACCAGTGTTCGCGGTTAGTTTGTACGATCAGACACAATATATAATTTAATAAAAATTTAACAACGTCGCGATACTAATACAATATTCGATGACGTTCAGAGAACGACTTACTATATTATTTTTTTTGTATAACATAGCTCGTATACAACCACAGTAATTATTCTAACTAAAGTCTTTTCGATTTTTCGATCGCCGGTCTTGTCGGCCCACCGTTCTTCATGGTTGCAGCCAATACAGTTAAATAAATATTAGAAGTTATTATAATTATTATAATATTTACACGCAAATTAGTATAAATAATTATTAGTTCTCGTTTCGAACGTAGTTTCCAAGACGCCTTTACTGTTCATTGCGGCGATTAACGTGCAGTCTCGTCCAGGGATGGGCAAGTTACTCAAAAACGAGTATCGCGATACCAGATACTTGGCTTTGGAGTATCGTCATATTAGATACTCAATACATTTGAATAAAATTAGTCACGAATTTTTTTCAAAATTGTATTTATACACATTAGATATATATATTTTAAATAGTTTATATAGTCTACAAAAGTTAATAACTCAATAGTAATAATAATATTCTACAACAAATTAATAATTATTATCCATGTGCATAATTTCTTTCCTTAACACATGTTTTAGTAATCCTACATAAAAACTTCCATTGAGCACACTACCGTCGAGTGTTATTATTTGTAAAAACGACTGTAGGCGAGTGAAAACAATCGTATGAGATTAATTTTTCAAAGTATCTAGTATCTTTCGATAATTTTTTTTTATGAAATACTCTAAACATCGGCTAAAAATGTATCGCAATACAAGATATTCGATACTTCTTATAATTGTATCAGGATACAAGATACAATTATATCTAAGATACGTATTTAAGATACTTGTATCAAAGATACTACCCAACTCTGGTCTCGTCCAAGTATTTATTTTTTAAAAACCGGCAAAGTGACAAAAAAACCAACAAGTACCCATACGGGTCTAATTTCAAAAAACCGAAATGACGCTATCGCGGTTGTGTGCCCGTATAGTTTTCGAACGCTCTGTACACGCGTAGTGCAAACCAAGTCGCCTACGACGAGACGAACAGCAAAAGCGGGTCTGAGGGTTTATAATATTATAATCTAGCCGAACCTAATCCTTTGAGCACACCGAGTGTACGATTACGTGATTTACGATGCGATTTGTTCAATCCGCACGCGATTTGCGACAGGCGATTTACGCATATACGATTTGACTTTTACTCTATCGTTCTGTTTCCTCTTCCTATTCGTCTGCTTCTTATTATTATTATTATTTTTATCATTATCGTTATCATTGCCATCACAACCATACGTGCCGTATTACTATACACATTTATATCTGCCTTGTCATGTGCCGTTGACGATAATATATTATTTTCATACAGGAGCTAATACAGGTAACTCTACCGCATGTACTGCCCGTGTACATCATGATTTATATAAACGGCGTTGCGGATCCATCGAAATAAGCCATGTATGCATATAGTATAATAATATTGAAATTTGTAGGTATTTTTATTTATTATTGTTGTTGTTGTTGTTGTTGTTGTCGCTGAACAGCCACCAGATAAACACTATACAGGGTGATTTACCAAACATGCCACCCTCGTTTTACCCTCTTATAATAATGAATTATTCACACAATGATTGATTGAAACTTTTAAGTATTCAGTACACTTAAGGACCAAATTTACAAACACTTAGATTGTTTTTGTCGTTTAAGGATTGTCCTATATCGAAACAAACTTAATTTAAGAAAAGAACCATCCTTTTGATTAACAAACCTTCAAAATTGTTAACCACATTTTTTTTTCAATCTTGATGCGTCCAACTACTTGTTTCATTTTTGATTTATATGCATCGACATGAAAAAAAATAATCATTAACAATTTACAAATTTACAATAAAAAAGTAGTTCTCGTCTAAAAAAAAAAAAAAAATTGAATATTTCATAAAAAATCTAAATATTTTAAAACATGGTCATCATAAGTATAATAAAAACGATGGATATTTTTGATTAATAACATATATTGTTTTTTTTAAACAATCTTAACCTTTTATACCCATAATTACGATATACTTATTATATAATATATAATATTATATACTTCAAACATTATACGATTTAAATTTATATTCCAAGTTGGTCTCCGAATTTAATAGTGTGAGCTTTATTAATTTATTTACTCAATGTCCATGATGTACAGTCATAATTGCCGAGATATGACAATAACCGTGTTAAAATCTTATTAAATAAAAAAAAAAAAACATTATACGATAATATTTTTTAATTTAATTTAATTTTTACTAGTAATAACACCATACGGCTTTTTTAATACAATGAGTGGTACAATATAAGTTTAGAAAACAAACATATTAAAAAAAATAAAAGTATACATTTAAGATCAAGTAGATAAATAACAAAACATTAATATAAATATCAAGAAAGATGGAAGGAATGGTCCAAATTGGTTTGTATAATACAGCGATAGAATAGTTGATTATTCATAATATATAATGAGAGTAAAATGTGAAAAGGATGTGGAAAGGAATAGAATGACCTAAGTTACGAATATAGTCAATAAATGTTCAGACAATGGTGCATTTTAACAATACATTAAACGGAATCGTTCCAAAAATATATATTACCGCGGAATAGATTTAATACATAAATTTTCGACACTTCCCATTCAGCCCTTATTTTAACACTCGCGTCATACCTCAATCCTCCTCCAACCAAAAAATAAATAATTAACATTATACGCGTGTTTAGTGCAGGTAGGTTACTGTATAAAATATCAAAAACTTGACATTATCATAATACGGAACTGAACTTCGACTGTGGTCCCACGAAGTGTAATTTTGTTAAAATATACGCGATTCTACCTGACCCGAGATAACTATAATATACATGATCAAATAGTTTAAAGTACGGACGCATAATATTTTAAGATTGCGGCGGTAAACAGTTATTACGATGAGGACTTTTATGACGGGTGGCAGAGTTTAATGATCATCATATAATATACTCGAAACTTTAGAAAAATAACAACATAAACCATTCACAATAATAATCATCATAATATTTATACGAGTACAACAACAGTGCCGCGAACGTAAGAGACTCGCTGTGAGTACGTTCCGGTATAAGTGTGCGTGTTACAGAAATGACGTCAATCGCACAATAATAATGTCGGGACACATATTAAGAATAACAATAATAATTGTGAACATCGTATTGTGTACGTTTCGATCGATTTTTCGTCAAAGTTTGTACGAATATTTTCGGGAAAAAAAAATGATTTTCCCACAGGTTCGTAACGGCGGCTTGCAAACTGCGCAATGCATAAAATAAATTTATATTTTATCGCGTCACGCAATCGCCACAACATATACGTACCCGCAGCAAAATAAACAAACGCGAATAATACGTTTTTTCAAGGTCATTTTGGCTGACACCGCAAACCCACACCATTCTACCAGTTCGACCCGCAAAAATTATTACCATAATAATAATTATTATTAATATATTATTTGCATGCGGTGCGATTCACGCTGTCGACGAGATATTAAAATTATTGTGAGCGAGACTTTGATCCGTGCAATTTGTCGACGTGTCCCCGCGGGCTGTTAAACGAAAAAATTACATTTCTCCGACCGAAATCGATTGTCAGGAAAACGTGCGGTGATTGATCAGCAAAGTCGGATTAAAAAAAATCTCATTTTTGCCGGTCTGCACGCGATGCATGCACAGAATGCATTAAGTATAAATGTTTAGCAGTAAATAATAATAATATTATTATTGTTTTACATCATTCGGCGGTATACCTACCTTATATGATGCGCCTTAATATACTTTGTGCACGTCTCGTGCACGTGTTTACTAACGAATACGGAAAATCCGATCGATACGAAAA
This sequence comes from Pentalonia nigronervosa, assembly GCA_014851325.1. NCBI lineage: Eukaryota > Metazoa > Arthropoda > Insecta > Hemiptera > Aphididae > Pentalonia > Pentalonia nigronervosa. The sequence goes on along the minus strand of JACXSJ010001737.1, from coordinate 58,329 downwards.
TCGTCGAATTAAAAACTCCAATATTTCCCCGTGAAGGTGCAGTAATGGCCGGGAAAAGTAGTTTAAAGTCTGCGCCGCAAATCACTTGCGCGGTGTGAACTACTGTTAATAATTATTATTTTCCTGAATGAGATTATTTAAAAATCATTCACAGCTGATATGGCACAACGAGTGTTTGTCTCGGTGATTTGTGTATTTCGGCGTCTGCTTAAAATATTGTACATATTTTTTATAATATTGTGTTGCGTTGGGCGTATGTTTTTCAATTTTTGAAATGTAAATAAACAATACTAATAATTTGTGATGGGATTTCTGTGTCTGTGCATTATTGAAACGTGAATATTATTATACTCTATATGCTATACATTATTTTCATAAAGTCAATCGTGCTCAATTCAATCTTACTCTACAAGTGAATTCAAATTATTTTCAGTTTTAAAAAACACCCGTTTCGTTTGCCACAATATAACCGTGTTAGTATTTTACGTTTGAATATTATCGTATTATACGAATATTATATTACTTTACGTTTTAATTTGTTGTAATGAAGGAGGTACTCACTCTAATTTTAATAATTACGCATTTACTTCGGCCGTAACTTTTTTATGATGTACCTGTATAATAATATAATATAACCAGTACAACATTATTATTACTATTATATTAAAAACTATAAACTCCGAAGAATAAAATATTTTTGACGCGTATTTTACCGACGTTTCGCATAGTCTTGGCATAATATTATTATGTTTGACGTTAGGTTTGTGTGACATTTAAAAATGACTGTTATGCGTGTCCACCTATATATAGTTAAACGAAAAGAATCCGTCACTGTGCAGCGAACTATACAATAATAATAATAATAATAATAATTAGCACTAATTAACACAAGCGTATAATTGTGTTTACAACCTATACAAATACAGGGTAGACCATTTGACGTAGGACACTCCTTATTTCAAAAAGTATTTACGTTTTTGGAAATATTTTTGTCACAAGTCATTACAAAACAACATTTTTCAAAAAAAAAAAATTTTTTAATTTTTTTTAACCTTATTATATTTTACGTTTTTTACTTTTTTGAATTACAACATACAGTTTTAATTTTATAATCCAAAGCAAAATATTTTTCTGAGTATTTTGATACATAAAAATCAAATTTTGGTTGAGTAGTTTATGAGTTATAAGTATTTGAAGTTTAGATGTAACTACTTGATATCATGTAATAAAAATATTAATCAAAAACATAAATACTTTTTGAAATATTGAGTGTCTTACGATAAATGGATCAACTGTATATCGATGACATATTTTTTGACATTGACTTAATGAATCATATAATATAAACCTTTTATAATATTATATCATAGACGTGATTAATCCGTCCCATTTTCCATTATAGTATATTTAAAAAAGTAAGATTTTTGTTTTTCAAAATAGATCGCATAAATGCATATGCTAATTATTAGAATAAAAATAATTGCACTTGTTTTTTTTTATAATTTGGATGGAGGGAACTGCCATGCTAATTATTGGAAGGGGGAAACCCCAAAAAAATCCAAAAATTTGACGAGGGGAGCTGTAGAAACGTTTCTACACATTTTCTATAAATAATTTATAAAAATTATTTTTAATCATAATGTATATAATGTACATTGTATAATATAATTTGCGTAAATATAATATTATGGATGTAAAGTTTATTTTCAAAATATCATTCACAACGCGTGCTATAACTGCCTGTTGTGCGATTCATTGGCGTTTATCTATATTTGCTTGTTAAATCATAATTCTACCTGTAATATACACAGTGTAACGAAAAGTACTGACAAATGTTGAAATATTAATTAACAAACTATACGGTAAAACGTAGGTGGGTAATAATAAAAACAATTAATACTCATAGGTATTAATATGGTAATAATTATTAAATTGACATCATTTTTTTTTTTTAAATATTGATCAGTCAAAAGTCGGTCAATAATAAATCGTGATAAATATAATAATATTGTTATGTCAGATTTTGTTGTCACACCGTTTACGGCGGTAATATATATATATAACACGCGTATCTACGTAACGATTTTATAACCATGTTTTATCGCCATATTTTCTAGAAAATTCAACGGTTTACGTAATAAACTAATTAGCGAATTGCGCACATAACAATTTAAATTACAAACATAATGTTATAATTAGAGTATAAAATTCGTCCCGCGAATCGTAGGCATCCATCGCCATTGCTAATATTTTAATGTACCTACTTCAGAAGTATGCTGAAATACTATGCTAAAATAATGGTATGACTGACATTGGCATTATGTACAATAAAATACATTCAACAAGCTTATCGTGAAAACATCTCAAATCGAAGTGTTCGAATGATACTCAGACGATGACAAAGAGTCAAAAGTATTCTGCAACGAACACTCATGTTTTCGCACACGTCTCCCATTTAATAATAACAATTATGAATTCAAATTACATTTAAATTACCTAATAATTAGGCGTAATACGTGTTAGACCATAAATAATAACGTGTAAACCGTATTAATATGTATTGAAAATTTAAAGTCATATGTATTTTAAGGGCATTTAAAAATTTTATCTAAAAATTATACTCGTACAACACGATTTACCACAATACCTACAGATGGTTATTTTAACACCCATATTTTACCCAAGAGAATAAATTATTTTGAAAATATTTAAATTTCTTTGCATGGATTGCAGACGTTATTTATCGAAATTATTTCAAATTTCTTACTTTTTTTAATGACGGCGTGCATTTTTAATTTCATACCCTGAAGTAGATTTTTTTTTAGAATCATTCGCATGGCGTATTAATCTATATTATATAAACACGAAATTTGAATAATTATTTAATTAATGATGATAAGTATTTAATGTTGATGAGCGGATTATAAGACACTAGACTAACGTTTAACAGAGTTCTCTTGTCCCATTAAACTTATCAAAACTATAAATATTTGTCAGTTGTCACTAATTATTACTAAGCTTATTAAAATACTCATAAAAATATTCCACTTTCGAAATACGAAATAATTTATGTTGTCATTAAAATAATTAAAAACTTTAAACATAATAACGAAAATAAATATAAAAAAAAAAAATGTTGTAAAATAAATATTTTCAAATACTTTAATTCCTACTTTTTAAGAATAATGATATAATTTTTCATACTGTAGACAATTATTTATGATTATAAAATTTGTATTGATATTCATTAAAATACTGCAAATCACTTTTAAAATATTGATAGCATATCTATACATCTATCAATATTAAATTTAAAGATTTAATATACGTTTTACATTAGCAAATATTATATAAACATTATAAGTACACGTTTTCAAGTTTATTTTTGTGAGAAAATTTGATTATTTTAATCTTCCCAGCTTTTACATATTATATATGTAATTTATATACCACGATTTTGAACAGATTTTGTCATTACTCAACAATAATCAAAAATCTCTGTTCTGTAATTAAATAATGCTTATATAATATTGTAATGATACCTAAAAAATTTGTTTGACATATGCGTCGACATTTTAAGATTTAAATATTATTAAATATTCCTTCGAAATTGTGATCGCGTATACACGTAAAAAGCTCTTAAAACACATTACGTCATTACGCACAACAATATATTATACTGTTGTTCAAACGCTCGACAAGATTTTTGTAATTATTGCTATAATAAATCGTATCCGATTTTTCCACACCCAACAATAACATCATAGGACCTAATAATGACATATTAATAATATAATGTATTATGTCATTCCGTTTCGGAAGTAACAATTAATATATTATATATGCCATTAACCACGTGGTCCTTCTGTTATGAAATTGCAGCTGCAGTGCACGTGAATAGAGAACATCAAGAAAATACCATTTATTTACTAAATACACCTATTTTTTTTTTTAAGATCTATGAGTGAAATCAGCGATCTCTCATCTGTCTTGCACTTATAGAATATAATTTGTTCTGCGATATTGATATCTTGTCGATTTATTGATATCGTCCGTCACCACTATAAAATATAACATGGTGCACTACGAACAATAATTTTGACGAAAATTAAAGCGTTTCGACAGTGGCTTACCGAAAAGATGTCATGGTGGGAAATAAACCACGGGCCCATGATTCTAGAGAGCCCATCAAAAAATGTCCGAAATCTAAAAAATATCAATATAAAATATAAAGAAATCATTTTCTTATAAAATTAAATTGCTTTAAATAAAATTAATTTACTTTTTAGAATATTGACTGATACACGATTATATTTCATAGAATGTTTTATCTGTGGCATTGTTAGTTTGTCGACGTTAGCGATATCAATATATTATTATATACAAGCTATATATAGATAAGCGAAATAAAACTGTGAGTATAAATAACAAAATGAAAATCAACTTAATTTTCAATGTTAAATTTTACAAATAATAATAACCTAGCTACAAAAACTTTTCAATCAAAACTCGCCAATTTAGACAACGCTTCCAATCTTTTGCATTACTTTCAATTAAACATAAGAAATACCTCAAAAGGTTAACTTAGAGGAAATAATTTGTAAGTTTGTTGAGTCAAAAGCAAAAAAGAAGAAATTTTAATAAACTAGCCGGACATTACTTCAAATATGAATTACATATTTTAAATTTTGTTATTGCCTGTTTATATTATTTAAGCCTAAAATATATATATATATATATATATATATATATATTTAATCAAAAGTAATCATAAAAATTATTGTTTACTAACTATTTTTTTTTATTACTTTATTTATAACCTATTAGGAAGAACAGATCTAGAGAAACATTTTATGGGCGGGTGCATGACACACTTCGAATATAGATTTCCAAAGTTTGAGTTGGAATAAATTACTACTATAATATTATGATTATATTAGTATTACAAATTACAATTTCAATTTATTTAAAAAAGTTATTATTATAATTTGTCTTGCACGCGAGACAATACAATTTCGTTGCCAAGTAGACTATAACGTATAGGTAAATATTTCTGCTGTTATTCGGTATTTGAATTATATTTTATATATTTATATATGTATTTTTTGTATTGATCTGTGTTTTTTTTTTTAAGAAAACAAACGTATTTTTCAATACGCAATAATTGAACAATTTTTTTGCATTTTCATTTCACGTTGTTAATTGACAAACTTTCTCATGGTTGATTGACATACAAACATAATTTGAATAAAATTACATATTTTGTAACCGTTACGATAACGTGGCTATAGTTTGTTATTTTTAAATAGTTTTTTGTCTTTGACGGGTTTTTTTTCATATAAATTTATATATTGTTAATAATAATTATATTCATCACCATATTTTTTTTGTTTTCATGACTCGTGAATTATATTTACAGAACAGATAACGTGGAAGATTAGTTGTTTTTTTTTTAAAAATTATCGCCGTTTCTGATTTGACAATAATATTCGCTCGTGAATCCCATGTAATCGGTGTGGAAAGTAATAAGCTCTATCATTTCACGCATAGTATATAGTTAAGCGACTAATAAGTCGATTAAAAGTAAAATAATTTATCTACATCCACCGAATCCACTCAACCTTAATTTTAACCGGTGTTAATGATACCTACATCATATTATAATTATTATATTATCGACCGACGAAATTATTGTTTCTGACTCAGCCGCTATAATATATTTTAATGAATAACTTCGTGCTAGTAGCGATTGAAAATCATTTAAAGCTATAATATACTAATATAATATATATTTTATACTATGTATACTATTTTTGTATGCAACAATTAATGTGTCGTCATGTGTATCTTCCGGCTTCACAGTTATTGCAAAAAGGTTGTTCATACTACCCACGGCTTCCAAATGTTATATACAGACCAGTGCTTCTCAAAATATTTTGGAAAATTTGGGTCGCGGTCCTAAAAAGATTGACAAGTACTCTTATAGACTATAATATAGTCGTTAAGAGATACTATATAGTCACTATATAGTATCTCTTAACAAGTCCGAGTAAAAGTGTAAACTTAGAAAATGATAGTTTATAGAGTATATTATTTACATTTTTTATCGCACTCCTAACTTTAATAAATTAAATACATAATTTTATTGTCGTTTTTAAATAACATTTTCTCGGTTTTAAATTTTCTAATTTTGGGAATACTAAATACTTCTGTATTTTTGACGGAATAACATCATTACAAATATATGTAATTTAGTTTTCCGTGTAAGTGGGAAAAAAAATTGTATTTATTGCTCCGTTTTTTTGGATGAAAAATTGCATAATTATTATTTCAAATATTTACGTAGTAGGTGAAATGTTTATTAAAATATTAATTAATTAACATCATGAATATCAAAAAAGTGAAACAAAAAAAATACTTAATAATATATAAAACTAAAAAAACGATCATGTAATATGATTCATACATGTATAATTATAGTCTTTAATTATTTAAACTTCTTCGTAGAAGCATTTTTCCATTTATAATTAGAAAATTATTGAAACAATTTCTGATATTTTTATTACATTGTTGGTTGGCGAATTTTAGATATTAGGCATTTAAAAGCTAAGGGCATATGAACTATTTAGCATTGGTCGGATAAAAAGATTTATAACTGACATAAATACATATTATGGTATTGTTTGATATGTGTGTTATTAGTTAAAGTCAGTTGCGATGACAAATGTCAATATTCTAATCTAATCTTTTATAAGTACCTACGCCTTAATTTAAACATAATAAAGACATCATTAAGTATAAAATGAACTGTTTTTTCCAAACCACTCATTAATTATTGTATTTATATAATAAATAATTTTATACATTTGTTTGTTTATAATAAATTATTTTTCGAGTCTCATTGATTACCAACTATAGCTATTATGACTGACTTGATGTGCGCACAACCTAAGTGGGTGTGGTATATCGTTTATTTGTCTATTAACAATTTATACATATAATAGTCATATTATGTAGACAATCAGTGTATTGTGTTAGATAAATAATATGTGTGTTGAATCATTGACAAATAACATGCCCACAAACATGTTAACGGGAAGCCGTTCAACACCACCACCCACACCAGACCACAGAATTATTATTGAAGTTGATCTCCAGCAATTCCTTTTGAGTCTTCTGCGGACTATTCTTGGAAGTGATAACGGGTGTAATAGATATTTTATTGACGTGTCACTATGACAGTTTAATTTACTACGGATTGATGGATATTGTGCATTAATTAATAATTAGCAATTAGCTAATGTATTGCAGAGAGTAGACGTTTTTTAAGTCTTTACGGAGATTTTTATGATATACCATGTTAGTGATATGGCGAAGCGGTTAATTAACATTGGCAGATAGACTAAAATAGTAAAACGTTTTGAGATTTTTGATTTTTGGGGCCTTTCCGACCAGAGCTCAATTATGTGAGACCGTCGATACATTTATGTTGTTCCGACATGTATAATTAGCTTCTAAGAATTAGAAAAAAAAACTAGAAAATGTAATTGAATTAGTAAAATTATTGCTTTTCTAGTTTTTATGCTTGACATTTAATATCAATTACTATAGGCTTTCCTCCAATAATATCAAAACCATAAAATACCATAATAAATACTTAGTATAATAATTTCTAAAAATGATCTTTGTGAACTGTAATTAATTACTTTTTTCGTATTATACTTTATTATTATTAATTATTTTTTTTTATGATTTGAAACTATAGGTACCTACTGTCAAACTGTTTCATAATTTTGTTTCAGATTTTAATAGGTATCAGAACGCAATATTTCAACAAACTGTATCATTATATTTATGTGTTTTTTATGGTAAATTACTTGAAATCTAAATTTTAACTAATAAGTACGTCATATTATTATGCTTAACTCATTTGAATTTATTTTAGAAATTTATGTTATTCACAATAACGTCGTTTTACTATAAATATTTTAATGATGTAATTTTTATCAGAATAAAATGTCTGTTTTGGTGATTGATAAGTATCATAGAAACACTGGCACACTGTATAATATGATAACTGTGGCATGTATATGTAGTAATTGTAATGGCATTATTTACATTTTATTAAACACGTAAACTTATTGATCGGTTATATAGCATACGAGGCGTGTCGTATCGGTGAACGAATGTCGGAAAAATACCATAAAGATTATTCAAATATATATGAATAGCATATAAGTGCATAATATTCGAAATTCGCTTTTTTGACGAATTTTTTCCAACGTTACCGTCACTTTTACCTCGAGGGTTCCTTTAAGACGAGGAAGTTGCTTGCGATTTACAAAACAATAATCAGTTTAATAGTATATTTTATTAACGAATAAGCTGCATTTTTTTACAGTTTTACACATATATTACATCGTTTTAACTATTTGAAACAACATTAACTCATAAACCATGCACAGTCGGTTATTTAAAATTATAATTTCAATATTAAACAACAGAACATCAATATGTTAGGCTGGTCATTTATGGACAGTAATTAAGTTGCATAATATTATAAATATGTTAAATTACTATTATTATGTTTTGTTACCAGACTTTATAATATTGTATTGTTTATCATGAAATTAGTTGAACTGTAGACAAGAGTAAATAAAAATTAGTAAATAAGTGTGATTGCAATAGATTTGTATATTAACACGCAACATATTTTTTCTTAGATATTTTATTATAACACATTATTCATAATTACATCTTTATTTTTTCTAAAAATTGTTTATTTCTTCTGTGCAAGTTAATTATGTATATGACTATACGGCTAGATAATATTCAATTGCGATTATAATATTTATAACAATTTTATTATCTTATGATTGCATTTAATATTGGTCATAATATGTTCGTAAATTAAATTAAATAAAAAAACAAAAAAATAATAAAGAGTTTACGGATCTCCTCGGTTACACTCGCGGTCACCAGTTTGGGAACCACTGCACTAGCATACCTGTATGTAGTTGTAGATATAAATTCATATTGTTATATAAAAACCGACGGCTGGACGGATGTGTCAAGTGCTGTGGATAAATATTATGTATTTATTAATCGTTGCGAGTTAGGGGTTACTGTATAGGATTCTGTCATACAGTAATTAATTAAACTAATGGACGTTATTGAACATACTAATCGTGTTGATTGAACAGTAGAGATTGAAAGTTTTCCCTTTTAAATGAAAAAAATAATTATATTTGCAAAAAAGTTTGATAACTTGTTTACGAATATAACATAAACCTACGATGTATTGCGTAATGTTTAGTGTTGTGATTAATGATGTATAAAATTTTGAGTTTTTATTCAAAAGGTACAAAAACGATTTCATAAAATAATGCAAAAGTCAAAGTAGTATATTAAAAAAAGTAGTATGTCTAACCCATATCAAGCGAGAATGGTGAAACACCATATTAGACATATTATACGTCATGACAATAGAACTCGCCCAGTGCAATCGGCAATCGATATACTTCTCTACGTAGGTATATTATTATAATAAATTATTAAAAATGTTGTTATGTCACGTTTCTAAAGTTTTAAGTTTGGTTTTTGTTTCGATCAAAAATCCATACCTAAGCTGTTCGAAATTCATTTTATTTATTATGAAAGTGTTATGTCGTTCGATCCGACTATCGAGCTCGTGCCTATTACTAGATTAAATGCACTATGCTTTGAATAAAAAATGCCCTCCACTGATCGACTACATTTATAGAGCTGTTACATATAGTAAGTATATTGAGCCTAACAAAATAATCCACGCCTGTGATTTAGCATTCCTTCCTAAACTATTTAGTGTGAAGTTGAATGCTTCGGACCTATTATTTGAGACCAATTTTAAGGTTCCTAGTGTTAATTTATGCAAATTATTTCCATTCTATGTTCCGATGTGTGCAACTATTTATTCATACAACAATGAGCCTGTCTTGCGAGTTTGATGAAATTAGCCATTTGGGACCAATCATTCCTAAATATTCGCATATTATTTTTAATTATTTGTTTTTTTTAAAAATATTTTAATAAAATTGTGTATATCTTTATGTGTTATGCCGTGTGTTTTTAAAATGTATAATTATAAAATGTTCGTCCCGTGAATCATAATAAACCATATCATTATAAAAATGTGATTTCGATTTGTTTTTTTTTATATATTCACAGTAATAATGCGTTAATAACAGATTAATACCATGTAACGTACCATATTATAATATATAATATTTAAAAATTATATTGTTTAACATTAAAAACCACTACGAGAAACAAATTAATTGTGTGATATAAAATAGAATATTGCGTAAAACATTTGATTTGTTTTAATACCTACTACACGCGCGTATACGTTAGCAGCACATCATTATATTATTATATTATCATTTAACGACGGAATGATAACAATTCGTATTAATTCGTTATTTTCTCCAAACTTTAATAGAATTAAACAAGATATTTATTGTTCGTACCGAACCATAATTACACAACTTATCATTTACGGCTCTCTCGATCTCCGACCCCTGCGCAGTGTTCAGTTACACTTCAATCGTCTGACTCTGATAAAATATTGTTGTATCATTTTTTCAAATATTTTTTAATGTCGGTTACGTTTTAAAATTTCTCGAATAATAACCGTACCAATAACTGCCTGTCGTCTATCAGTATCAGTATTTAGGTTTGATTGTACGACGATTATTATTTTACGCGCTGTTTATTATCGACTTTCTTTCGGCACCGTCGTTGCAGTTTGTTTTGTGTTATAATTTGTTTTCGTTTATTGCGATAAAATTTCAACACACATTGTAGCTTTGCAAAAAAAACCGATCGTAGCCCCAAGTACCTACAACTATACGCGGTACACACAAAAATACACACACTAAAGTATACCAAACACGCATTAAATAAACTAATCGGAGCGTATGTAGGTATAGGCAGTTATATGTAGGTCTAATAAGCATTCTGCGCCAAAACGATATATTCCGTTCGTTATTATTCATTAGTTTCGTGTGCGCCACGTCGATTTTATTGCGTACCCGGCGACGAGACGACGACACGTTAGATGAGTAGCGTACAATAATGGTATAGAACACGATAGCGGGAAAAAGAAAAAAAAATATTGCGCACTGAATATATAATATTATAATCCCGAGTTTACGACTCTTGCTGTACACACCTAATAACGATATAATTTATTGACGTGTCGACGACAGATTAATTTTATAAAATCGACTTACGACGTAGAGTCGTAGACGATAAAACGTCCGCGTCAAATATTATGCGTCGGTACCTACCTACATATTGGGTAGTGACCGTCAGCCGAGGTTTTGATAGGACATCAAAGGAGAGGAGAGCGATTTTAAATTTGTTGGCCACCAAAACACAAATTTGAATATCATGAAAATAATTTAACGAACCAAATATAACAGTTGACCACAAAAAAGTCCATCGAGGTCCACCGCCCCATTCATTAAAACCGCCTCTGCTGACAGTTGAGACGATATTGTGTTTTATCAAAATAATATATCTATCATTCGATATAAAAAATCCAATTGCGTACACACGGTCCCAGGACTTGTTAATTCTAAAAATCTATATTCATAGAAATGGATGTTTGTATCTGTCTGTTAGCTAAATACTCAAAAACTACTGGACCGTTTTCAATAAAAGTTAGATCACTAGATTCCCTGAGACTTGGCGAGTGTTTATTGCATATTTTTCAACCTCTGCCCCTTGCAGGTAGCTATTGGATTTTACTCGCGAAAAAAATGAATATTGTTGTTCATTTATATGGTTGCCATTGGTTACATATTATTATATTACTGTTATGAATAAGCGGTATAAATATTGTGTATACATTTTTTTACAAATATATTTATAAAAAAACAGATATTTGACACGGGCAACACCGGGTAGGACAGCTATTTTAGTATATTGTATTATGGTATTTTTTTTCATCCAAATTGCCGTGAGGCAAATTGTGTATTTATGTACACTTGAAGCTTGCTCACCCCCATTTTTTCGTTTGATAATAAATTTATTCAAGTTATTATTTTTAGAATTTTCAAGTATGCGTCTACTTAAGGACCATATTCAATTATTAAGATTTTAAGACCATAGTGTCCTGTGGTAATAAAAACTTATATTTTTTTTAATCAAGAACCAACATTTTTTACTGTAAATCTTTAAGTGGATTAATGTTTGAACATTTTGAACGAGTAGTTTTTGAGTAAGTAAAATGTATAAACCAATGATAATAGAACATAAAATGATTTTGCAAAAATATAAAACAGATATAATATTAGAAATAGTATTTATTATATAGGTACTCATGAATATTTTTAGGAATTATAAAATATTGTTAAGTATATTAATATTGATTACCTTCTCGATAATTTTCATATTATCATATTATACAAAAAGTTCAATTACTACTAGTTTGAGTTTAAATTTAGATAAGTACCAACATCAACATTCACATTTTCAAAAACCTCAACAAATTGTAATTTTTATTCGATAAAAAAATCTGGTACTGCTACAGGACACAACATATATTATGGTATAAGGAGTTTAATTATTTAAAATTATAGTCATAAAGTATACTTAAAAATTTAAATAAATGAATTATTAAAGAAAAACTGGGGTGAGCATGGTTAGTGAATCACTCTGTATAATATGCTAATTCCGAACCGGCTAAGCATAGAACATTATGTGTTACGATGTTCTTTAGTAATCGTAAAATTCTTGTTGAGCTCTTGTGAAATGTCGTAATGATGTTTTTTATGAGCCTTATAATGTGCGCGAGCACAATTTCGATAGAATATTTAAAACGTTTAAGTCCTAAAATGTCGACATTTGCAAAAAAAAAATGGTATTATAATAATTAAATTCATTTTCACATATAATTTATATTAGGCAATTACTATCGGTTGCTAATGTCAAAATCCATTTAATATAAATTAACTTAAGAACTTCCTACTTATTTATAATTTTGTATTTCAAGCAAATATTATTTAGAAATGTTTAATATCATTAAAATAATCTAAAATATTTTGAAATTAAAATCATGTTTAGGAAATACTAAATTAAGTATAGTATGGTAAATGTCAAGTTCATTTCTAAATATCAATCAAAAATACTTTGTGTAAGACTTTTGGCGTTGCGTAAATATTTTCATTTTTCACTGATTTTTATTAGCTTTTCCTATTTATTAAAAAAACTATTAAGAATTTCCTATTTATTAGTAATATGTAGAAAATAAATCAACAATTTTAACAGAAATCATGGTCAATATGTTACAATTTTTTTTTTCAGGTGAAACGAACGTGAACACTTTTTTTTATATATTCAGACATTTTTAAATGTTAGAGGGAGGGAGCTTCCTCGAAAAAAAATGCCAAGATTTTCGTCTATGTTTTATGAATGCAAATATACGTTCAAAATATTTATTTATTTATTCAAAGTACTGAGTCCTGAATAACAATAATTAAACATAAACATAATATTATAAACGTTGTGGAACCGAATATAACAAGCGTTATACAATATTTCATTGAACATATAATGAGGGCAATTTAAATGAAAGTTAGAAATATTAATTAGTGTTACTCGTTTCAAATATTTGTTTCCGGTTTTACCACCATCATTGAATATGTTCAAGTATAACTTTATTAAGCAGTCTGCGTGCTATTCAACAATCGAGTTGCAATATTGCTCTTTGTTTTCAACTCACGCTCGATTCTGTTTATTTACCCTTTTTCGTTGATATAAAAAAAAGCTTTTTGACTTTCGGGGTTTCAGTCAGTCGCACAATCAAAAAAAAAAACCAGTGCAGTGCATACCGCTGCGGTCTGAGTACCTAATCAAAGCTACAACAATATTGCCACTTGAAATAATTACTATCCAAAGCTATTCCAATAATAATATAATAATGTACTTATACACGCTTTATTGCTCGTGTGACCTTTGAAAAAGTGAATGTATGTGGTTGAGGCGGAAGAGTCAGAACGTTGTAGAAAGTCACGATCAAATAAATAATTAGCAACTATTATTATCGAAAACGCATTTTATTGGCCACGCAAATGTATTAAAGCGGTTGGCAAAAGTGTAAATTTATAAATTATTATATAACATTAAGAACAACTCTTTTATTATTATCGATTTCTTGTTTATAATAAATTAATAACCATTAACGTCCAAACTCCGTACGGTCTATATAATAATAATTGATAATATATAGTAATTATATTTATATGATAATATCTACAAAATGAACTTTTACACTTATCCTTTCACGGGACAATTATAAATCACAAGCCCAGAACATGTTTCAAATAATATTTAATTTGTTATTTTCATATCGATGAATATACACAGAGTGATTCATCAAGCATGCTCACCCGCCTCTTTATCCTTCAATACTGCCTTAATTATTCGATTTTGGAGTTTCAAGTAGGTATATCTACTTAAGGACCATATTATTTTTAAATCATTAATTTTTTTTATAAAAATTAAGGAATTTTTTTGAGTGATACCATGTTATTTTATACACTTATCAAAAAGTATTTAAAATACCAAAAAAATAATTAAACACAAATATTCTTGAGAATACTGAACAAGACTGTTTAGTTCTTAGATTTTATTAATACAGAAACTATAGGTACCTCTTTGTTCAGATTTTTATTTAGTTACACTATCATTCTTCAAAATATCATCTTCTTAACAATTTACCGTAAAAAAAAAAATCAGTTACCATTTAAAAAACATCTATGTTTGTATTACCACAGGACACTTATTTAAGTGTAAAAATCTGAAAAAAATTTAAATTATGTAACACACGACAAGATAACGAGTCCGTATTTATGTAATGTTTTCGTAAGTGCCCGTTATTAACTTTGTAAAAATGAATACATATTATATAAATTATTGAAATACATGTATATTAAATTGAACAATGGATTATACAGAATTATGGATGATGATAAACTTTACAGAACATGTCGACCTTGTTTAAAAATCAAATGTACAGTCAATTGTAAATTACCGTAATTTATTTATTTTTTTAAATTTGTTTTCACTAAATTGTACGACTCAAAAAACAAACGATTTACATCATGTGATAATGCTCGTCGAGCACACAGTGAATATCATTATTTAATTTATCGTACGTTCAAACCACGACAGTATTATAATTTGTTAGGTCGAATGGTACATTTTTTTTCCTTACATTAAACCCTATCGAAAATTTACATCATAGTGCTATAATTATTTAATACTACATTTTGACTTTATAACCATAGCTAATTATTATAAAATTAACTGAATCGTATTAATAATAGTGCTAACCGATGTATAGTGTTATTGAATCCGTAGTTTTTAATATTACCTACTACACTAGGTAAAAACAAAACTAAAACTTATCATTCATTCAAAGCACGTGTAATCGTTGGTAGATTGTGTATTAAAATATAAAAAAATTAACCCGACTTGGCAAACGCACACAGCTGAGTGATGCATTATATACCTACTAAACGTCTCGAGACCGACAGCTAATTCGATCAATTTTTAAACCGTGAACAAACACGATAGTAAAATAATCATAATTTAATTGTGATTATGCTGTCTGTATTATATTATAAGAGGATATCAGACGTAACTGATTAGTTTTGACCTTTCAGTTTCTAATCTCATTTTTAATATATTACGTGTAGATTGTACGCAGCACTAAACCTTCTAGAACTACACTATTATACATCGGGTGACTGAAACTTTCCAAGTAAAGTGGTGGTTTTTAATTTTTAAAAACATTAAATCGTCTATAGGCTAGCTTTGCAAACTATTTGTCTCGGAGGTCACGATTTATAACCATTAAAAAATGCTGTGGAAATCAAAGAATAAATATATGTTTATAGTTACAAGACACAAGTTTTGAAAAAATAAAATATCTAAAAACTTAAAAATTAAAGACGCCGTTGAATTGAAAAATATTCGTTGTGCCCACAAAAATTCCAAAAACTTAACTCCTTAAAACATACTACGAACTGAGTCTAAAATGTATTTGTAATGTTAAAATGATAGGTATTCGACAATCGTGAAAATTTTCAGTAACTCCAATAGGTTTTATCAGTTAGTCCTATTCTGCCCTAAGCAGTGCCCTAAATAGTGCAATAGTTGCTGTTTAAATTCAAACAATGTCGATCATACACATTCGCACTTCACCAATATATTATTTGTTTTTTATTGTACATACATCATATTATGCGTTATCTTAAGTGTGAACAAGTATTCGGAAAACAGCGTTTTTTTTATTGAATTTTTGTTATCTTAAACGCATGTAATTATACTTAGACGTGCAATAGAAAAAGTTCATTGCACTGGTTGGTAATGTTGGGAAATATCTAGATAAGTTATCTAGATAAAAATTATTTATCTTTCATTTTATTTAGATAATTTTAAACTCGGTTATATTTATCTTCATTAAGATAAAATTCTAATATCTATAAATACCTATCTAGATAATTTATTTTAATGGACAAAAAATAAATTTGAAAAATAAAAATATTATTAATTATATTTACATTTTTCTGTATACGGTATACCTATTACATGAAAAGCAAACTTTAGTAAGATTTATGATTAAACTATGTATTTCAATATTGAATGTTTGTTATAAGTATGGAGTCTCAATCGTAAACAATGAAAAGACCCAAAAATATAAAATATTATTTAATGTTCTGTAGTAAGAGCAACTAATAATAGCAAAAGTGAAAATATATATCCTTGTTACCCGTCACCGTGTGATGATGGTCATCATTAGCTGATGTCCGTTTCATATAATTATGTATAAAGTATAAACAAATAATTATTAGTATTTATTATTGTTTGAACCGACGAAAATAAACCAACATTCATGTATAAACAAGTGTAATTTATTCTATATAAATGCCTACATAATGGTAACAACTAACAATTTTATATTTATAATACCATATTGGAAGTTATTAATATTATTCCCACTATTCATAATTTACCGTTCTCAGTTATTGCTTTACCGGTTTGTACGGCCACTGTCCTCAGTTGTCAATACTCCAATAATGTATTTATTT
The DNA here is from genome assembly GCA_014851325.1 of Pentalonia nigronervosa. Lineage (NCBI taxonomy): Eukaryota > Metazoa > Arthropoda > Insecta > Hemiptera > Aphididae > Pentalonia > Pentalonia nigronervosa. The sequence goes on along the minus strand of JACXSJ010001737.1, from coordinate 41,188 downwards.
ATTTAGTAAGACAATCCAAGTTTTAACACTTATGCGTAACAGTGTAAAACTTTTGGTATGATTTTATGCTGTAGAAAAAATATGGTTTGAAGTATTATTAATTTAACAGCATTTATTATTTCTTTATTTTTTTCAAATATAAGCTTTTTTTTTGTATTATCTAGTCAGAGAATGACTTTTTGTATGTTCTGATGAAATTTATTTTAAAAAATTATTTAATTTTTTCAAACATAAGACTTTTTTGTTATATTAAGTCAGAGATTGACTTGTTATCTTCTAACGAAGTTTATATTTAAATTATGTATTTTTTTTACCTAATCCTTGTATATCACCGAATATTTGCAAAATTAAACATGAAATTATCTGATTTTTATCTAGTTAAAATTTTATTAGTTTTTGTCTTTATCTGGATAAAATTTAATATAACTATCTTTATCTAGATAAATTATAAGTTCTCTATTCCCAACACTGCTAGTCGCGCACAGTAAAAAAGACATTATCCAAACCAATAATTGAAAATAAACAGACCTCAAAAGCACTTGTATAATATATCTTACGGGAAGTTCACACGAACATCCGGAACACCAAAGTCGAAATCGCAAAAAAAGATAAATAAGTAGCCACAAAAATGTCAATTATTGTCAATCGTTTTTCAGACGAATTATTCTTTACACTCATAACGTGTTTCAAAATTCACCATAATCATCATGATTTGTATTAACAGGGTTGTGAATTAAATAGTTTTATTTCAATAAATTTCATTCAACATTTTGATTATTAAATTTATGCATATTTCGGAGTCAAAATATGGATTTTACATTGAGTATAAATGCACTTAACTGTTTTTTCTCTGTTTTTATTGCATATGTATAGATTTTACAATGATGTGTGTGTTTTTTTTTATATCTGTCATTATGTTTTAGGACAGTAAAAGTGCTCCTATTTTCTTTATCAACATCTTTTTCTGGTAGAAAAATGAATCTAGTTGATATTTAGGGGATCAAAAATAAAAAATCCCAAAAATTTTCAAACGCGTCGCTAAAAACAACAAAAATATTAAGGAAAAAACGGAAATTTTTATGCTTCCACAGAATCGATTTTGTTTTTTTGTGTAACACCAAAAATAATAGTAAAAGATATATGAAATTTCTACAAAATGTTTATATAAGCAATTTCTATTGCTAATTTTATGTTCAGTTTTTATAAGCTAAAGATTGAAAATTAAAAATAAAGTTTTTTATGAGTTGTTCTAAATGAAGTTTTAAAAATATTTAAGTTATAAATGCACACCTTTTTTATAAGCATTTAAAGTTCAAATTTTGACCAAATTCATCAAAATCTGTTATGTTTGCAAATTATTTAGCTATTAAAATGTCTAAAATAATGAGTTCTTACAGCTAAGGGTTGAAAATTTAAAATAAGGTTTTTCGTAAGTAATTAATAGTGAAACCAAAAAATTAAAAAATAATTTTTTATAGATATGTTAAGTTCAAATTTGGACAAAACTAGATATTTAAATGAAGAATAACAATGTTATTTATTTCGCTACAATTTAAAAATATTTTTCGCGGATGCTTGAAACTTTTAAAGAATATTATTATATTTTATACACACAATTAAATTTTCAAATGCAATATTTTCGGCAAAAATAATAATTTAACCTACTGTATTATTAATAGTAAAATTAATTATTTTAAAAGCAATAATATCTTAAAATACACTTAGTTATGTATAAGCAGACATATCACAAACCGTCTTCCATTTGGTATCTTTTTTCGTATACAATGATTTATATCATTGAATAAAAATTTAAAACATCCATGAAAGTGGCCCACTCGACACCTACTGTACAGCAGAGTAGTACCCACTTTTTTATAGTGAAACTGTGTAAATTTCCACACCATCTTAGATTTTATTGAATTTCAATCGTCAGTAACTATATAACCTTATATGTTATTTATAAAATCATGAGGTATTACACAAAATGGCGCATTTTTTTACTGTGGTTTCCCGACATGGACCACATAATATATTGAGTAAATACATTAAAAACACTTATATATAAAACTATAACTATGAAAAAAAAACACAAATCAACTCAATAATAACATAACAATACCACTTAGATCTAAAATTCTATGTCGGATTTTTCTTTGTCTTTATTCCACGGAACGGACCATTGCTCTGTGACCTGTGTTCAATATTGTTTTATATTGCTATAATAGTGGATCGTCTATCCTTGCTTTGGTTGGATTTGAAATATTGACACATATAACAGAACAGGTGCATGGTAAGAATAATTGATATAAAACTGTGATGTCTACTGAGATTTCAGAGCAAATAAAAAATATATTTATTATAAAGCATTGCATGAATATTCGAAACCATGCTGCAAACAGTGAGTTGACACATCACCGTTTTTAAGTACGTTATTGAACAATCCATACTGTAATAAACATTAAAATAAATAACACTTATTGATCTAGCTATTAAATAAATCAAAAAAACTATAAAAAGTTGTAAAACTACTACTAGACATATAAAAATAATATACCTTATACTATACACCTGACGCATATGCAAACAAATCGAATTTACAAATCAAATTCATCGAAATGTTACAATTTATTAATAAGATAATAAATTACATAAACGTTGTTAAGGAAACCGGATAATGTACATACAGTAATACGGCTTATTATTTTAAATATTGGACAGTTTATTTATTGTTCTGTTTTTTTTTTTTTTGACGCTTTCAAAAACTACTTGAAATTTTTAATTTAAACCTTTCAAAAGTACCATCAATATTCACTTTCCCATAAAAAAAAAATACTAAAGTTGTAAATTGAAGTATTATTTCGACTTTTTATCGTATACAGATACAAATTGTGTTACTTACATAAATAAAAAATTAAAAAAACTACACATCATTGTAAAATTATTACACAAAAGTTTATGTATTCTTAATTAACTGAAATTCATTAGTTTTTAATTGTTACCTATGTATAAAGTATTTTTATTATAATTTTTCCAATTGTTCATCGAACTCTTTTTAATTTTAATTTGTATAGGAAGAGGGAAAAATTATGGATTTAACATTTTATACCAATGTATTAGGATATTGAAATATGATATTTTAATATAAAAAGTTTATTATTCAAAATTCTTTCAAAAATATTCTTATTTATTTTTTTTATACAATATTTTATCATTTTAATCAATTTTACAAAATAAATGATTACATTTTAGTATTTAATACATTTTATGATTAATTTAATCAATGTTTTATTCTTCATACTCCTTTTTTTTTATTTTTTAATCTGATTTTGCCATTGTATTAGGTCAAATATTAAAAAAAATATATTAGAGTGCTGTATTCCCGCATTAATATATCATATTTGTGGGATGCCTATAAGATAGTATACACGTTATGTGTGCACGGTATCCAAACTTAAAACTTTCTTAACTTTTTACTGCTATTAACGGTTTTATTTTTTCAAAGCTTAAATTTAATGTTATAGAAACGCTGTAACTACGAAACATTTTACCATGATAGCATAACCATAGAATAGTCGAAATATCAGAAAAAGTGACGGATATACTTTCCATAGTAATATAATAGAATTCTGTCTTTTTTATCATTATTTATTAGCCCCGTGTTAGTTTTACAGTCTTGCATAATCTTTCTAATGCTGTTTATTAATGACCGGTTAGGTTAGATACCCTCTTCAATTCGATGTTGTATGTACTTAATTATTAGTTCTGTGTTGATAACAATCTATTTAATAAATTTGATCTTGGTCGTCCCCTGTTTTTGAATGTCCATTTTTCATTCTATTATCTTATAAATGAGTTGATTTTCATGTTTCGAGGTATGTTTATCGTCATTCTATCGTATTCCCCAAATTAGTCTTAGTATTTTTCTGAATTAATTTATTTCACAGAGCGTATGCTGACATTTGTTCATCACTTTATTCTGCTCAGACACATATCATTCTTATACAGAACCACATCGCAAAGCGTTCGAAGAGGTTTTGCTCAGACCTATTCATAATTCCCAAGTTTCACATACATTTAGTGCCACACTTCATATATATGCACTCATGTGGAATTCGTTACACATATTTATTATGTATGTAATTGATCAAAATAATTTTTTTTATTCCTATGAATGTAGATTTCGCTTATGCAATCCTAGATAATATTTCCACGATGCATAAACGCCTGTCATGATAATGATTATACTTAGGCGTTTAAAATTATGGCATTTGCCAGCTTGGAATTAATTCTGCGAATTCAGTACAATATTATCTCGTCCGAGACTTCGAGGACGGTAAAGGATGCCATGGAAGATAATATTATGCATGGCACTCAAAGATCATATATTGTCATAAGTCAAAACTCCTATTGCGTGGAATACTCGAGATTTAACGTTATGTCAAAACATCACGATGAGGACTAATGGAGATTAAAATGTCTGGATAACAGATACATGGTAGGTATCCAGAGTGCACTGGCCGTCGATCTATAATTACCAGTTATTTGAGGCGTTTTCGATAAAAAATAAAATAATCGTTGTGTTGACATTGTTAAAAAGATACAGCAAGTGCATTTGTATTATGCTCCATCCTCGAGTACCCTTATAGAATTTTTCTTGGGCAAGACGAAGAGAGGTCATCAAAAGTATCTCAAAATTCTATAAAAAAAACTACGTTATCCGCATAATGAATTAACTCGGGTCTATTAATAACACGTTAAGTACTCGTTTGCGATAAAATAACAGGCCATATTGATAATAAACACTATTTATAGCGTTTTATAATCCCAGCTAATAGGCTTGTGCGCGATTAATTTCAGTACACATGCACTCCAAGCACCTATGCCCATTGTACTATAGTTATTCTACTGACGAGATAAGAATAAAATATAATCTTATTTTATTATATTAATTTATAATATGTGCATAGTACATTTTCACGTGTTTGACGCGTGCTGCAGCTCAGGTCTCAGTTTTTGACACATCCAATTACCGGATTTAGAGTCCGCTATGTTAATAATATATAGATATGTTGCTTGACAGTCAGGAGCAAAACCTAGCGAGAGTTGAAGTCTTGAGGGCGCTAAAATCGTAAGATTCGTCATGTCCCCATACTGCAATATTTCAAAATGTAAGAAAAGCGAGAATTAATTTGTCCTCGTAGACTCTAATTTTATACCTACGTCTATAACATCTAGCACCAGTGGCACCTCATATTTAATAGAAGGGGCGACTACATACTTAGAATACCCATCCAGAGTTATAAATATAAAAAGGTGGATGACCCATACACCCATTCAATCATCATAGTTGAATGAAATAAGTTTCAAGAATGTAAAAATGGAATAAATAATTTGTGATTCCTCACAAGTTGTGATTATAGATATTTAATAATACATAGGCACAATCTTGTATTTATAAGCATTTGAATTTCCAATTTTTACAAAAATAATAAAATTCACTAAAATTTACAAATGATTTTGTAGTCAAAAGTTCATAAAACTAATTGATTAATTAAATTGATAAATGACAAAATAATTAAATCAAAAATCTATAAAACATCATTTTTCCGGCTTGGTGACGACAATAATTGATGAATACGTTAATTATTTTCACGTTTCCATTCAAAATTCTTTTGTGACTTATCGCTAATTGATTTTTTTGTCTGTTACTCATTCCGATTCATAACATTTAATTTATTTAAATTTTCCTTAAAAATGTATGTCGTATAATCATATTTTGCTGACTATTGTGTATGGCATTCGAAAAAATAGGATGTTAAAATTTTTAGATAAAAACACGAACTATAATATGCTTGTGCCTATGATGCATAATATAATTAATAGACTATATTATGATAAAAAATCATTTGATATCTTTATATTATGTATTGATTGGAATGTCCTTTTCGCGCAAAATCACGATGAGTGATTCCAACAATACGTTATACTCATTTATGATTAAACAATATGAAATGTCACCAGACCATCCTGATCGACCACAGGCACATCTACTCACCCATCTACTATCATATAATAAGAAAGCAGCCAACCCTCCTGAGCAGTAGGCTCGGCGCCACTGTCTTGCGTCAAGCACCCACTCCCTCACAAATAGTTACGCCACTGCAGTCAGCAAAGGAAACAATTCTCCCGGATTTCCACGAATCATAAAGTAATTTGAGAGCGTTCGGCTATTAAAAGTCGCACATTGACATTTTTTACTTTCAAAATCGAGTTTCTAACTACCCACGACACTATACGACTTCTATGGACTTATGTCGATCACATATAAAAATAGCAATATTCTAAAATACAAACAAATTAAAAGAAATAAAAAAAATATTAGAAAATGGTATATCCTCACTAATTTATTTCGTCGAGAAGATATGACTATTACCAGGGCAAGAATCGGGAACACCAATCTCACTCACTTTATCTAACCAAACACGAAGAAATACACATGTGTAAAGCAAACAACGCAATGAGCATTATCTTACAATCCAAACACATTGTATTACAATGCCCGAAATTCTCACAGTTGAGATCCATTGTGCACACATCTGATACATCTTTTCTTAAAAGTCATCAGAATCATCACCATAATTTAAGTACCCAATATCATTGTATAAACTATTTACGATGTCCTAGTTTTAAGTTATATGTACACTACTTAATGTGAATATTGTAAACACGAGCTAATTACTGAGAAGTTGAAACCTTTACTCATAAATAAAATTTACAAAAAAAAAAAACATAAGTACAATAACGTGATACGTTCGCACAATAATAGAAACAACGTAGAGACCTGAATTTATTTTTGAGCTCTCTCTCTCCCGTAAAACTTTTAGAAAAAATTACTTGGCAGTACCTACTGTTTCAATAGAATAGCACACACACATTATATTATAATTAATAATATTGAAAATGTCTCAATCAGTTTACCGATATAACCTATGCGATTCGGACAGTTAAAAATATAATTTCTTTGTCGTGGAAATATCGTAACGTTTTTACTCATAATTGGTAGGTGTGCTGCACTTGGCAAAATATTGTTAAATTATTATAACGCACATATTATTACAATGTCGTGTAAAAATGTACGCGTTTTAATAACGGAAAGTGGTTTTCATCAATTCATAAGACTTATAATTACAAACTGTGTGGAGAATCGTGTTTTACAAATCTAAGCGCATATTTTTCTACGTGTAGTTTAATAATTAATATAATAGCTGTAAAATTTGAATAATTGAGTTTTGACGTTAACACACGCCGTACTGCAGCCGCAATTATTATGACAATTACTAATTACGCGTGTAATGTTTTGTGGATAGTTTAACCACAAAAAAATCAATTACACAAACATATAAAATTGTAGCAATGCGTTCGGTAAATGCCCGCTGAAAAAAAATACAACGTACCTACAATAACATATTTTAGTGATATATTATTTTATTATTAAAAAAAAAATTCATTTGGCTCATACATTAAACACACAGAATAATAAAACAACTATATTACTATTTTTTTTTTTTTAATTTCATGCTCGTTGGATATTGCAGTGCACAATTATACATAAACATTGTTAACAATTGCGTGTCTTGATGACTATAAAAGTATAAAACATTGGAAAAACTCACCAACACAAGAAAAATAAATAATAATATATTGAATTATAATAAACAGCTATTGTATAAATTATTTATTATATTATTATACTCGAGTAAAAAATGTATACACTCGAATTGTACTTGTTATATAGGTATCGTGATTTACAACAAATAGCAAATACTTTAGATGCGTATTGCGTGATAATGTACACGACGAATTTTGCTTATAACTTTGCTTCATTAGCTACAAAACAATAATTTCCTTGTGGATACGATGAAAACTTAAAAAAAAAATTTATTGGTACTCTTCAATTTTTAAGTGATTTGTACATAAAATAATCTCGGGTATCCGTTGTAGAAAAAAATCTTTAAAATTCCGTTAAACGTATCGAAGAGTCAATACATAAATATTGTTCAGGTAGGTATTTATATTTAATCTCCATAATATATCATTCCACTTGCTCGTGTTCGCGATTGAACAAAATAAATGCGTTTTAAACATCACTTTTAACCGCAAGAACTGACTGTATAATCGAACGGAAGATTATTTGGATAAAGTCGAAAAACATTATATTACATTATATTCTCGTTCTTACTATTTTGCTATGCAATTCTATGCAAACTTATACATTTATTTTGTACTCGTTCAGTCATTGTAATCTTTTTACAAAAGGCCTCGCCCGTTTGAGAATCAATAAAATAGTTTAATTCGCTTTTACTCGTAGTCTTACAGTTACGTCGACTTGCGTTTCCAAACTTTTGTTTTAGTATTTCGTCGTTTCACCGACGCTTTAGTTTGTTATTTCAGTTGGGCACTTTTAAATCGATTTCGATTATTGACCTACCTATAATCGATTGTGCAAACGTTGTCGTGGTGTCCGAACACGAAAAACATGAAAAACATGAAAAAGAAAACGTGTTTTTGATTTATGAGACATGGAAATTCCACACCGGGTGGTAAAAATATTGTAATATTGAAGAAAAAATTACCAATCGTATATGATATGATGACGAGTACGAGTACAGCTCATGCCGAGTCGCACGAAATGTTCATAATTTCGCTATACCGTTTATCTTTAAGCCAACCTACCTATAGATACCAATTATCGTTATTTATATATCAATCAATAATTGTTATTCGACGTTTAACGCGACCCGTTTGACTGGAGCGCAGACTTGTGTGTATTGACGTACATGTTTTTTTTATCGTCATGTCAGCCCAACAGGAAACACATCTAGTTGTAAGCATACTCGCACATGTCGGCTACAAAAGATTTACGACGGTCGAGGAAATCGCTTTCGGGTCTGTAGGTGATAAATCGTCGGACGTTCGAAAATAAACCGTACGCTTGTCAATATTATATACAAATAGTCAATAGAGTGTAACAGCAAAACGGATTTAGCATAAGTGCACCGAGGCCTCAAGGAAGAGTTTGTTTTCAGGACCTCAGGCCGATGTCCTAGGTTTTCTAAATTAGTTAAGTGATAAATTATTAAAATAATGGTCAGTTAATAATTATTATACTTTTAAATTTATCAACAATAATTTAAAACAAGGTTTTTCCTAAGTAGTTTATAGTGTAACCAAAAAATCAAAAAAATATATTAAAAAAATATTTTTTTATAGACATTTTAAGTTCGAATTTAGACAAAATTAGATATTTAAATGAAGAATGACAATGTTAATTATTTCATTGTAATTTAAAAACATTTTTTATGGGTATTTGAAATTTTTAAAATATATTATGATTTTTTATATACTCAATAAAATTTTCAAATGCAATGTTTTCTGCAAAAATCAATTTAACCTAGTGTATTATTATTAATAGTAAAATTAATTATTTTAATAGCAATAATATCATAGAATACACTTAGTTATGTAGGCTGACAGAGAGTCTTCGCTGAGAATTGTTTTTTCGTATACAATGATTTATATCATTGAATTCAAATTTAACACATCCATGAAAGTAATCCACTCGGTACATACTGTACAGCAGAGCGGTACCCACTTGCCGACTTTTTTTGTTATTATAATTATAATTAAAAAATTTTGTAATATTTATTATTTTAGCTATTATATTCGAGTAAATTAATGATTGTATTGAAACATACGTATAGTGTTTAACATTAATGTATTAATGGTGTTACTATCAATTTGTTTAATATGCTGCGAGTAATTTTGTCGTAGTTATTTCGGCAAAATCCGATTTCCGGTCTTCCTCTGACCGGGCAGTTTCAGCACGACGGACTTTAGTAAGTCTTCTGTTATTTCTATACGACTGTACGTTTTTGCCGCTGTCGTCTTAGTCACGGTCACCAGAGAGGATCTAGGCGCAGTCGTCTGTTCCGTGATGCCATCGTCGTACCGGTCATCATCGAGGGTGGTAGAGGTAGCGACGATGGCCCAGAAACTAAGGTTACCAGGGGTGGTGGAGGCGGTAGCCTCGAATCCAAGTGTACCGGTGACGACCGTGTATGCATAAATGCCGAAGTCGTTGGCATGACATATTATGGGCAATATGGGATTAGTGGATTTTGGTCGAAACGGTTATCTACTACAGCTGCCCCTATACCAAAGTTCGGCCTCGTGGATAACAGCATTTTATAGGTACGAATAATTCGTTCCAATTATGTTCATAGAGTTTTTCATCGATTCTCCTACACACACATACGTATATTATTAGTACCTATGTTATACCTATCATTATCTGAATTTTCCTATTTACTTTCAAGATTTGATATCTGGGTCTTAAATATTCCATACTTATTTTTGAGTTTTTTGGTGTTTCCTAAACGAACGTTAATTGAAAAAATAATCTTTAAGATTATTATAGATATATATTACTTTTTATAAACACCATCCTAGTTTTTATGTCGCTGGTATTTTTAGTCAATGTGTTCAACACGTTTAAATTCTCTATATTTTCATGATTCTTTTTTCCAATCTCTAATAATTGTTGTTGATTATCCACTGTCTTTTGTAGTTTTTGGATAGTCTCTAACAATTTACGCATTCTCGTATCTTGGTATGGTTGTGTCAAACTTGTATAACAACATCCTTGGAAACGAAGCAACTGAAAATGACATATAAAAACCAATCATTATCAATATGATTGTTGTCTATTCGATTGTTCATAATGTAGTATTTATTTAATACTTGTAATTCTTTAGACGCTTGTTGCTCTTCTTCAGCTTTATACAGCTCTAGAAAGAAAAAAATTATAAAAATTATATTCTCTATTTAATTATATGAAGATATTTTTAATTAAAAAATAATTTAGAATATAATTTGATAATGTAAAAACTAACCTTCTATTGTTTTAAATCTTTGCTCTACGTTTAAATCGATTCTCGTGTGATCACTACCGCTCTCTGCATCGAAAAACTTCTCATCCGTGCCGATTTAACAATAAAAATAGGTGCTAATACTACTCAGTTTGTATTACAATATATTTATGTACTATATTATACATTATACTTCCTTAATAATATAATATATTTACTTCCCTATCTTAGTCTAGAAATTTTGTATCCTTTTGTATTCACCAATGAATGTTGATATTCACAAAATTAAATATATTACTTGTAAGTAGTGAGTGTCCGGAAATATTGTATAAAATAATGACCGATCATTCACAAAATGTGTTTGGTCCTTCAAATTTTTAAAAACAATTTTGATTGATTTATAAACGATCTTAAGTTCTTTAACCTCTTTCTTTTATAAAATAGTTATAAAATAAACAAAGTACTTGTCAAAAAAAAAAAAAAAAAATGTATTACATCTTTATTTAAATACTATATAGTTGGTTCCATGCACTTCGTTGCCCATTAAAAATATTAATAATGTCAACTCTATATGAATAATATGTTTTATTTTATAGTATAACGATTAAAATATACTAAGTAATATCATTACAACAATATTCAATTTATTTTGAATCATTATGTATTTTTTATCGAGGAATGTTTAGCTGTCCCACCCGGCGTTGCCCGATCCAAAGATTTAGTTAAGTATAACCTCAAGTGATTTACATGCAACTAAGCTAGCTAAGTAGATAACCTGACTGCGTCGGATCGCGAAAAATATGCGAGCAATATATTATCAGTATATCGCAAGTGGATTGAAGACCCCGTGAGGAGCTTAAATAAGTGAAATCAGAATATTAGACATACAAAAAACATCACAACCGTGGCTTATGCCAACGATTTGTTTTTTTCTATAAATTAATTTACAAAAATGTGCATATGATATATTCTTACTAATTATAATAGTTATAAAATATGTAACCATTGACAACCTTATAAATAAACAAGCCATGGTTATCAATAACAATCATTTATAAACAAATATTTTTATCGTAAATCTCAAAATCCCTGTGTGAACACCTCCTAGGGTTTGACCTCTACCTTTTTAAATTAGTCTTTCTCTTTCTCAGTCGTCTAATCTATTTTTATTCCAAATTTAATCGCAGTCGGTTGAACAGTTTGAGAATGCAAGAATACATAAAGAACAGACAGACAGAATTCATTTTTAACTATATACATATATAGATTGAGTTATATTTTATACAGATATAATCGCTCTCATATCCATTCCATCTGTGTCACATCTCAAACATGGGCTACGCCAAATAGACAACAAGCTATTTTATATTATAATTACTATAGATATATAATATTTGTTTACCTCTAAATCCTCTTTTATTTGCAGCTCACAATCATTAATAGACGAACTTCTTGACCTATTCAGTTTTAATATACAAGAGTATATTTTGCAAAACATTCTGACAATTTCCAAAGTAATTAGACTCGAAAGCTTCATCTGTAAATCAACTACCACTCATTTAAAAATACAAATAAATACTCCTGATAATTACAAAATATTAATACACTTTTTACAAGATCAAGAAACTGAATACCATACTTTTCAATCTCAATCAAACAAATTAACCAAAATGGTAATAAAAAATATTCATCCTACTACCGATCCTGCAGAAATCTCGACAACATTAGAAGAAATAAGTTTTACTGTAAGACAAGTAACAAATATAAAGCACCAACAAACTAAAATATCATTACCTTTATTCTTTGTTGATCTTGCCTCTGAAACTATCAGTAAGGAAATCTTCAACATAGCATCTCTATTGAACACAAAAATCAAGGTTGAAGAGCCACACAAACGCCGTGAAATTCCCCAATGTCAAAACTGTTAATCATATGGTCACACAAAAAGCTATTGCTCACATTCATCACGCTGTGTCAAATGTGACGAACACCACTCTACATCAACATGCTCCGAATTGCCTGAACTACCAACAATATGTGCTCTTTGCAATGGTAATCACCTTACAAATTACAAAGGCTGTGTCATATATAAAGAATTACAAAAACGTCGCCGTTCTCCACCCAGCTCAAGACATAACAATCAATGCAATCCAACAACCAGCAAACTCCGCCTGTCAATCAATCACACCCAGACGCAGCAGCTCCGACATCAGGGGCCAAATAAAAATATTCATATGTAGACGTAGCAGCCACCACAAATAACGCATCACCACCGAACTTCCCAATACTCAACACTCACCTAATAAAGAAAATATATTAACTAAGTTTATAGATGACTTTAAGTGCCTAATCAACCCACTCATTACTCTTCTCACAACAGTAATATCAAATCTATTCAATCTTATTAATGCTAAACATAACAACTAATACATATACCAACAGCTCCCTCCTGATCCTCTCATAAAATGCAAATGGTTTAAAAAATCATAAAAATGTACTTATTTTTACTCTCTGAAATAAAAAAATCGATATTGCCTTAATATCTGAAACTTATTTTATAAATAACGATGTTCTTCACCTGCCTGGCTATCGTCTACACCAAATCAATCATCCAGATGGCACTGCTCACGTAGGCGCTGCTATCTATGTTAGGTCTTCTCTCTCATCGCATCCACTCCCGAAATTCTAAACTAACTATAAACAGTCAAGTGCAATATTCATAATAGTCAACGATATACCTCTTTTCATAGCAGCCATCTACTGTCCTAGGAATCAGTACAACCCCCGAAACCACACACATCCAGCATGATCATTCCCTTATATATTCGTAACCTCATACCACAAAAATGTCATGCTCGCTGCCAATGGCAAAGATCAAAATTCCCTCTGACAAATGCCAATATAATTCACTCGCGCAAAAACTCAAACGGACCCTAGTTAACTACAGAAATGAATCTCATACTAAGTATTTAGAATCACTCACGACAAATGACGGTTCTCTTTGGAAGGCTACCAAACAACTTCTTCGTATACGTAACCCCCAGCTATCTTATAAAATACTAATGGAAATCGAGTACACTCTGACGATAATAAAGCTAACATATTTGCAAACCATCTTGCTGAAAAATTTCAACCACATAATGCCAGAAAAAAATAATATGGTTGAACAATTTCTCAACTCGCCATTGCAAATGTCCCTCCCACCAAAATATACCTCTCCTGCGGAAGTTCAATACGCAATATCCAAACTCCCTCCAAAGAAGTCTCTTGTCTATGATTTAATAACTTCAGAAATACTTAATCAGCTTCCGAAAAAAATTATCGTACTTCTGACCCACATATTTAACTCACTGCTCCGGCAATCCTACTTTCCTATTCTATGAAAGTATTTCATTATTACACTTATTCTTAGACCAAAAAAAACACCTGACTCCCCATCATCACACAGACCCATAAGCCTACTTCCAATATTGTCAAAAGCATTTGAAAAAATCCTACTTAAAAGAATCCTAAATATTATTGAAGAAACAAAAATCTTACCAGACTCACAATTTGGTTTTCGTAACATTCCATAACCCATCAAATTCACCAAATAGTTGATAAAATAGCATTTTCTTTAGAAGAAAAACAATATTGTACTGGGACCTTCCTAGATGTTTCCCAAGCGTTTGACCGTGTCTGGCACGTAGATCTTCTATTAAAATTGAAACTCATCCTACCATCTAATTATTACCTCATACTTAAGTCCTACCTAGAACATCGATTCTTCTCGGTTCGCTATAGCACAGCTACCTCTTTACCAAAGCCAATTAAAGCAGGAATCCTCTAAGGCACAGCCACTGCTCCTCTGATGTTTAATATTTTTATATATGATCAACCCACGCTACCCACTATAGTCTGCGCAACTAAAACTGGCCGGTTACCCCCGAAACCAGCCTGCCATGAACCTGTTGTTAACCGCGGGTTCTCAAACTGCGCGTCGTTGCCGCGATGTTTACACAATAACCGCACGGCATGTGTTTTTTATGCGATGCTGAAAACCAGTTTTAGCTGGAGAACTGGAATGTATTATATGGGGGATCGTAACACGGAAGGATCGTAACAGGTGTATAGTATATACAACTATTGATTTTGTGCATTATGCTCCAGACATTTGTAACAGACAGTGTGCTGTACCTGTGTTTCGTGAATATTTGTATATTTTTTCTTGTTTTGTGTTTGAATAAATTTTTGTTCTTAGATTTATTAAAAATATCTCTTAGCAATAGTAATATTCGTAGCCAAACTAAACAAATTGTTTATAAAGTGTATACGTTTCTAAAGCAACTGTTAACAAAACCAGATTTAACCGCCGATTCTTTTAAAAATACACAAACACGTACTGCTGAAGCATGTGAATTATCAGAGCGCACTGTCTGACGTATTTGCTTCGAAGCAATTTAAGTGTCTACGCAAAGGTTACAAACATGCAAAAATTGTGTCGGAGCTCGACGATTTTGATTCTGATGTCGTTGGAAAACTGTGCACGAATTCTACGATCAAGATGAGTACCCAACTGCACAATTGATACTAAATACTCTAAGACAAAAAATCAATTATTCCGAATGCTTACGCTCGATGCAATATCTATTGAAGAATTTGAAATTTTCGTATAAGAAGTGTAATGATGGCCGTAAATTTTTAATGAAAAGAAATGATATCGTTGCACTTCGTTGTAAATTTCTTCGAGAAATCTGTACGTTGGGCGAGATGAAGGATGATCGCCCTATCATTTATATTGACGAGACATGGTTAACCAAAACCATTCGAAGTCAATGATGTGGCAAAATGAACACGGCACTGAAAGATTGAAAGTTCCAACGGGGAAAGGAGGTAAACTTATCGTGTGTCATACTGGATGTGCTCGTAACGGCTTTATTCAAGGGTCCAAACTAGTATTCCGTAGCAATATAGGCAATACCGCCGACTACCACAGTCAAATGAATTCCGAAATATTTAAAAACTGGTTTATTCAATTATTAAACAATCTAGAAGAGCCATCTGTTTTAATAATGGATAATGTGTCATATCATACCACACTAGTAGAAAACCATCCAAAAAGTAATTGGAGAAAATCGGCCGTATAAAAATAGTTGAATGAAAAAAATATTGAATTTCACCCGCTTGAAACTTTACCAGAACTTCATCAAAAAATTAAAGCCTTAATTCCGCGCCAAAAAAAATACTTGCTTGACCAAATTGCATTAGAAAAAGGTCATGAAGTAATACGCCTACCTTCTTATCACTGCCAATACAACGCTATTGAACTTATATGGGCCCAAGTTAATCGTCAAGTAGCAACAAAAAACAATACATTCAAGATGGTCGATTGAAAATTTAATTTAATAACAAATGGAATCTTGTTAAGTATTGTATATAATTATATAGCTAAACTCGTAATTAACAATTTAAAATAAACACATCCCCTGAAATATAATATAGTCAACTGGAGATGAACGTACGCATCAAAATATTTTTGTGAATTGAGTTTGATTACATTTTAAAATAGAAACCTCTTGATATTGAACACGTTTTTGTCATTATTTCGGCATATAGGTACTGTATTATTATTAATATTTATACTATTTTATGTGTTGGTATGTGAGCACAGTGAAATTGCCTGTTGTATATTCGTGGGAGTTTTCTGGATCGTTTATCGTTCTATAGAGTTATTTGTACAGTTTGAAAATAACACTGCACAAAAATTTAATTCATTTTACGCGAAGGAATCGTATTATGAAAAAAGTACTTCCGATTAGCTTTACCAATCGCGTATTTTCAGTGGTGTGCTGAACTATTTTCAGACCCGAGGCAAACCATACCGTTTACTACACCGCAGGCAATTACCTCAAAAAAAAAACCCACTTCGGCACGCATATTCTACCTAAATTAATCGATGTGGACAATATTATACCGTCCACAATCCGGTAAGTAGTATTCAATACGACGATACAATTGACGATAACGTTACCGCTATAACAGCCCAGCTCCTTACAAGCATTTATCTGATCGTGGAATATTAAACTGCAAAACCGATGTTAACATGATTCAATAAATTTACGATTTATACTGCCTATATTATAAATTATAATACATTTGTCATTGCATATAGATGGTTTTTAAATGCACGTTTTGTCATTTTTTGATGTTTACTGCATATTTTTGTGTTTCATACCCATTTGTTTAACAATTAAACACATAGTTTCTTCTTTCTTAAATATTTTGTACATTACTTTTCGGATTGAAAATAAAATATTTTTTTTTTTTGAAAATCAAATTTTTTTTACATATTTATTATTTTAAAGGATTTATTTCTACAAAATAAAAACATAAATGCATATTATCTTGTAGTGCATATTTCTAAGGTTTGTATAGCATGTAATTCCGAGTCCTAATTATAACTGTTGCAATAAATAGGTACGTATTTCGCGTCATGTGCGACATATAACTCAAAAACATTACCGTGCTTCTACGTGTTTCGGTTTGACTAAAAATCTAAATTATTTATCTAAAGCATAATGAAATAATATAAGAAGTATATAATAATTAGCGTCCGCTAACGAACAAAATCGTAAATAGGTTATACGCACTCGCAGGGGCCTGACATACAGCGAACCTTTCCAGACAGAGTTCAATTTCCGAATCCAATTTCGTTGAAATGCTTACGTGTTACTTACTATACTTACTTAGCCTGACTGTACTTTATTACCGCCCGCGGTGGCGCGCCCGGG
>JACXSJ010001737.1:0-23390 GCA_014851325.1 Pentalonia nigronervosa | reverse complement strand
ATGGTAAACGAAAATGGTCTAATTCTATAGTTGCCTCCCAATGGGCAGGTAATAAAAGTATAAATGGTTCCTAAATGATTCAATAATTTTGTAAATCTATTTATAATTTAAACGGTAATAATATTATAATAATTTATATAATGTAAATATTATAATAATAATTATAATATATATTTCCTAATGTTTTTTTATTGACCAATTATATTATTATTTTTAATAATTGTGTGCTATTGGTAATAAATGTATACAATATATACCTAAAGGTTTATAATTAACCTATGTACTTAGACTGAATTTTTTTTTAATTGTACACATAATTCTAAATATCTAAAAAAAAAAGTATTAAATAATTTAGTTATAAAATGAAGCTCTTCCTTTACATAGATACCTATAAAACAGCGATGTTTAATAAAACAAAATAGAAAAATATCTAAGTACGTTTAAAACTAATGTTTATCATTATTATGTAATATTATATTAATTGTGTTCTTTATTCTTTATTAACGGGCGGAGCCCTTTATAACAATATAATATTTCAATTCAATAATTAACAAGTACAACACATTAGACACATCATATGATAGGATATTATATTGATCTAACTGATCCGGTAAACATTGTTTTGCCATATATTTTCAGATTAATAATAAAACACATATAGGTCAAATTTCAATGTGATTTATTTGAATGGAACCTAAATCAGTAAAGAGCGATATGATAAACAATGTTTTTCGTTTTGTTTTCCGACACAAAGACAAATAACGGAGACAGTTAGCCAACACGCGAACTGGCAACGTACAGCTGACCGTGCGAAAAACATGGAAATTCGAGATTGATCCCATAGACTTCCAACGATTAGCTTTGCGATTTATTGATTCTCATCGCAAAAGTCAATCGAACGGAGAACTGAATCCGCTTGAATTGAAATAGAAGATTAGCTGGAATAATCCGAATTCATGGGATAAGGACTTCCTCTCCTTTGAATTCGCCCTTAATGATCGCCTCTTAAATCACACTGTTCATCAGTTTCTTAACGGACAATCGCGTACCGTTGCACAATTTCGGATGATTCAAATTCCGCAACATGATTATGATCGATTCCTCCTTCAGCTGTAAATTATGTGACGGAGTTCTCGGACGTATACGTCATCCAAGGTTTGATCGTCTAGTAGGAGGCATTACTAAAGCAATTCTATTCAAAAGAAAATACTCTTAAAAAAAAAAAAAAAAATACGTAATGAATGCCCACAATCCAATTGGATAAGATTAAGCACGTATTATTCTAGTATTCCGTCATCTCCGTGGTGATTCCAAAAAGTGTATTTTACTCCGCGGCATCGCCGAGGAATTGTTGAATAATATCATTCGCTTGTGTGTTATTCACATAGATCTCACGCAGAAATTCAAATTTTTTGCGTTAAAAAAAAATTGGGTGTTTTCAAAATTTTTTTTCGTAAAAACCTTCTCCTGGCAATTACGAACAACTGGGGAAAAAATTTGAGCCAAATCGGCCCATCCGTTCACAATTGATGAATTACTATACATTTTTCACACCATTTATATATATATGTTACTGTAAATTTAATTTTTATAATTATAACACAATTCATTATATATAATGTATACATAAATTCATCTATTTACGTAGTATATTTCAGTTAAGTGTATGAACCACTACTTAATTCTATATAGGAGGCAAACTCGTATAATATAATTACGAACTATCTACCTGATCATCGGAGGCAAGTAATGTATATTATTAAGTTTTTCGTTTACAATAAGTATGCACTGTAATTATAATATAATATTATGTGACACGTAATTAAAACAAAAACGAGTCGCCACCGTATTATTATACAACTCAACCCAGTGGCATATCTAGGGGGGTCATATCCCGTGGGATTATTTAAAACAATATTTGATAACCGTATGATTACTATACGCCATACGGACGAGTTTTATACGCCTTTAGTAGATTCTAATAATTTAACAGTAGAATTAAAGCTGTAGAAAGTTAAACTCACCAGGATCATTGTTGTTCCAAAAAGTAGTCTTGAATCATTTTTGCTGTGTGGTTCAACAAATTTTCCTAATATTATAAATTATTATTCATTTTATGTACATTACCCGTATCTACAGCGACTCCCGAGAGAACATTTTCAACGCTAAAACGAGTAAAAACATATTTATGGAACGGGTCAGGTAAACATTTAAACAAATTTTACACTTACTGTTGGTTATAATGTTCCTACATTTTTCTTTAGAATCTACTTAACGGTTTTTGCATGCCATCATTACACACAGATAGAAATATCACACTTGTTAAAGTATTAGACATTCTTTCATTGTCCTCAACAAAATTAGATTTTGTTTTGTGGTTAAGAAACCAAATTTTGTACACAATAAAACATGTATATAACAATATAAACTTATGTGCATACTGAATATGTCTATTAAAATCTGTGTATTCCCCTCCTCCGTGAAAAAATCCTAGATACGCTAATGACTCGACCCGAAAGAGTTTCACTAATGGAAACCATATTTTAATAATACGTATATTAAAGATACGAAAACCGGGCATGTACCCGCGAGTTGGTAATTTTATTCGCTTTGACTTTCGTCTGGACAATAATAATAGTACAGCAACTCTGTATTTTCACGGCCACGGAAAACCACCAAATCGTATCCGACCGCAGACTTATCGTACAGGAAAGAACCGACTCCGCTGCAATAATAATAATATTATGTATGCATAGTAAATCATGTCAATCGCGTCCGCGATTCCGGATTCGATAACATATTATAATATTAACCCGATAATAATAAGAATGATGTCCATATACCCAATGACAACCAGTCATTCGTGTCGAGGCCATACCAATCATTCTTTTGCAAATAATATTATCATTATATGCCATTTTTAATACTCTGTTATAATATTATATGTATTTATTTAATTCTGTTTTAAAAATTTCCGAATGGCGTTAGTTCGTACGTATAAATAAAAATTTATACAACTGCAATTTTTAATGTAATGACACATCGGACTTAGCTTTATACTATAGTACAATATATTATATAATTACGGACATAAAAAGGACAGTAAAAATAATTTTAAAACATTATTTAAGGTTATCATAACAGGTATAGTGTATTACATACATAATATTATACAACAAATACTAATTACAAAAACATTATATACATCTCACACGTACAAACACAATTTAATTAATTTTAGAACATCATACATACGCCAGTAAAATTGTGTATTTCAACGTTATGATCATTACAGTCTTGTATATTATTGTGTTATTTATCAAAAGGGTCTCAAACCCACAATTCCATATAAAATATCGAAATAATGTCAGTGGGTATAGATTCCGTATTTTGTTTTTGTAACTGATCTTTAGATCTCATAGAACTACGCTAATACAAAAAAAAAACACAGATATATCATCCCTCATCGGTTCGTTTTTTAGTAGCGTGGAGTAGAGTAAAAATATTCAGTGTATGTACATATGCGCATGTTATGACATTCTATATAATTCAAGAGCACAAACTTTTAACAGATCGGGTGCCAAAATTCAGTGATTAAAGTTTAAAAAAAATTTCACACGTGCCAATAGTATGTTCATATCTACAAACAGCAATTTTTTTCGACTGCTCGTAATGTTCAAGCTGAAATTCATTAAAACGATATTACAAACACAAATTATTTAAGAAAGTTTTAAACTTTCGTCGTTTTATGATTTATAATTAGTAATACTAACTAAATTATTTATAAAAAATTTTTTACATTTTTTTTTATCAAATACAAGATATAACAATGAATTGAAAATATTTTTGCTCGCTATTGAAATTCGACCAACTTGAGCAGTCTTGAGATAGATTCTCCACCCTACACTCACCCTACACTCTACTTACAACCATATGACGTGTAGTATTGACGTATAATTGTACTCCCTGGACAAAAAAAACGTGGGATCCACGTTTGGGCCACTAGCTCGAAACGCACTACGCGATCCCCGAATCTATGTACAGAGATTAGGAGTTGGTTCGCTGCAACCCTTATTGAGATGCACCCGGCGGTCGACAAACTACCCCGCGGTATTCGAGAGAACGATGTTATCGTAAAACAGCAATAAAAACTGCAATTATTACTATATTATTTTATTGTTGCCGTGTCTGCGTCACCGTCCGATCGGATTTGTCGGGCCACGTACCCAGCTCACGTGTACAATATTTACAATAATAGCGCGAGGACCCTCCCGGCTGGATAATGTTTGACAGCATCGGGCATAGCGGAACTCGCGTCTGTCGACCGTTTTCACTTCACTGATCCGTCCACTGCAGCCACCCTTACATTATTGGCACCCAAAGCCCACGGCGACGATGATATCGATATGAATATGACCAAGGACTTGATGTCCTAAAAAATCATAACAATAATGGTTAACATGAGTAAACATTAATAAAAATAGTGTATATGTGTATGAGATTAAGTGCCCACATAGGCTTTGATAATTGCACATGTGACTAAAAAATGTTACGAATATTTCATAGGTAAAAATGAGTGGCGCACCAATAGTCTCTCGTATCTTGGAAATGATCGCTTGACCTTAACAGATTTATAACTTTTTTTTAGTCATTTAAACATAAATTTTATACGAATTTCAAAACATAAGGAAATTATGCAATTAAAATGCAAATTTAAAAGTAAAATAATATTTATTTATATTTAACAATATTTGCACAAGAACATAAAATTGAGTTAAATATGCAAAGTTATATCTCTATGAACTGCTAATAATTAAAAACAATATTCTGTATTAAATAGTTATATTCTAATGACAAAGCTATAATTTTTAATAATTAACAGGAAACACGCCAACTCCAAAAAGTCTCTAGTACTAGCTAATTACGATATAATAATATAATATGATGTTTGGAATCATATAGATGAATCAATCGACGGTCGTCGAAAATGGAAAAATTCAAAAATATACGAGATGATTCTGAGCAACTAACGATTCAGTGGTCCTCAATCCTAGGGAGACTTTCTGCCCCAGGGAAGAATTAAGATAGAGAAGGAAATTTATAGTGGTAAGGAAATGACGAGAATAGCGTTGAACGAAAATCAAATTATCACAAAACAAACAGTTGATTCTAATTCAATAGTATGAATTTTAAACACATTTAGTTTATTTTATTTAGCTTATCTATTGGCCCACCCATTGAGAAACAAAACCATTTTCAGAAATATTATTGATACACTTAGTATATAATATAGGATCTATTATGATACTATAGGACCGCTTCTCAAACTTTTTTGATTCACGCAACCCTAAAAATAAAAATAAATAATCGCGTCTCCCATAAATAAATAACTACGATTTTATATTTTTTTAAATATTCAAATACTTTTAATTTTACGACAAAAATGCAGCTATAATTATTATTTAGTATTACAAAAATTATTTAAAAAAAAAACAATGACTGTATTAATATATAATAAAAAATGTTAATGCGACGCGATAACGCTGGGGTTTCATCAGATAAACGTTTCAATAAAATTATCGTTAATCTAAAAATATCAATATTTACCTCGCGCCTCCCCCGCTAAATGTTTGAGCCTCACAATTTGAGAATCGCTGCTATAGGATACTATTGTCTGTAATGGGTTTTGTCTCACTTTTCAAATATATTTTTTTCCTAGTTCGAAGTGTAATGGCAAGGAAGGGGGGAATCTGGTGGGAGTTTAAAATTATGAGAACCACTGAGTTAGTGCGTGTAGCTGTTTTAATTAAAACGCGTCGTTCGTGAAACGGTGAATAAGCGATTTTGGGCGTTTTGGGCGTCAGATTCAACGGACTCTACACGGAACACATAGCTAATAATAATAATAATAATAATAATTATTATTATTATTATTATTATTGTTGTTAGAGTTTGACGTACAGTTTAGTTCGCGCAAGCACGGAAAGCTTTTTATTAAACGTCGATCCAGTCCGTTGTCGTGTGGATTAAACGTTGCCGCCGTCGTCGCTACGTTTCAGATTAACACGGCACAAGCACACTTCATTATTATCATTATTATTTTATTAAATCGTACATCTGAATCCCGCAATGGCATATAATAATACTGTTACTTTACCATATAATATTATGGCCGTACATTAAAAAGCGATGCAATATCACCGCGGAGACAAGGGGAATGAGCTCAGGATTTCGTAAATAAAAAATAATCGAAATTTATTACAGTCTGTACCTACTTACAGCCGGCGGCGGCTAAACCCCGTAGGTACCTAAATCATGTGATGCACACGAGGTGCGCAAATGTCGGAGACGACGACCCTTATTTTTTTTTATTCTTTTTTTTTTTGAAATCTGGTTTATTTAGTACTTTTTAAGAATATTAAGTTCTGAGTCCTAAATTAGTAAAATTACCGGTTTAACCGGTACGACACACATCGTATTATATAATATAATATTATTAGAAATAATTTTGGTTTTGTATGCAGAGTGAATATTTTATCGAAAAACATTTCATTACTTTGAAAGCAACGAATAGAAGTATTTTTCTATACATAATCATTGTAAAGCTACATATTTTTTTTTTTTTGAAAAGTTTATTAATTTTTATATGTTAAACACACTTTGTTGATTTCTAATTCCAGAGCGGAATGCTTTTCAAAGTATTTCGTTACATAAAAATCGAATTTCAAACAAATAGTTTTGTCAGTCTTAGGACGTGTTCAAACATCATAGACGAGCAGCGGAGTGTATAGTACCACAGGGGTACCCCGCAAAATATCGATCCACAACTCCGCTCGTCTAAACTTCAAATACTTCTAACTAATTAACTAAATAAGTAGGTACTCGTTTAAAATCGATTTGTATACATTGAAATACTAGATAAATAAATAATTGTTTTAATGTATGAAATTAACAATAGATATATTTTAAAAAAATTATAACGATAAAAAATATTTTATTTTTCAAAAACATTATTCTTTTTTTTTTTGAGATAACGATAGCATTTATTCGTCGTCTTTGGTGTTTTTTTTTTAATTACTCCATTACACATAATTTATCATAATATGGTTCTTAAACACGAATTGGTTTCAAAACCATATGACCGGAAACGATTCGAAAATACAAATATAATAAATAAAAACAGATTATCTAGTTCAGCTGAAAAACATTGAAATGTACAATAATTATTTTACGATTAGATTAATTTTCCAAGTAATTGCAGTTCGTTGGAATCTAAACTATCTATAAAGTATATGTCTACTACTCGACGAAGCCCATTATAATATTATATAGTATTTTATAATAATATGAATAAGATTCTATCAAAATCTGTTTTTGATATATCGTTCGGCGCGTAAATGTATAAAACAATAATTAACAACATCGTGCATCGACTGTATATAGTAGAGTTCGATATCAAAAACAACAATAATTCAGTTCCGATTAACAAAACTTTTTCAACATCGAATTTTTTTATGATTATTTTATGCACAGTCGAGTTCAGGAAATCAATTCGAATGAAAATATTATTATCAGTTTTCTAGCTTAATGAACTAAATAAGCTATAAACGCACTCGTCCCAAGGACATTCGATACATTAACAACGTTAAATCATATATTATAATATTACGTGTGTGTACATAATATTATCATGATTTATGATATCTATGGCACACTTAAAAGTTTAAATCAAATAATAGCGATAACGCGCACGGTTAAGATTTTTCGAAACGTATCTTTAATATTATATTATGCAATTGAGCACTATTATACAAAGCACTCAATACGGTTATCTACTAAAATATTGGTCACGAATTTTCAGTCCAAAAAATGAACTGAAAATTCCAAATATCGGAGGGCATTTAATGTGTGATATTATCTTCGAATTCTTAGTTAATAATATTATAATATTATTATCCCTTCCATCTGTATGTTGGTGTATATTCTATAATAATAATTTTATTTATTTTAATAACTCTATTGCAATCGGATTTACCCAAAAACCTAATGTATACATTAGGTAATTATGTGAAAGAAATGAATACATAAAAAAAAATTACGTAAATTAACATAATTTTTGAATTTGTTCAATGTTCGGATGGCTTTGAATTTGCAAAAAAAAATGCAAGTTCGATTAGATTTGTCCTCAAAAACCAGGGTTCGTGAAATCGCAACACCTTTCTACTGCACATAAGTAATTATATTGAGACGACTAATGATAACTATAATAATTTTGTTCTAAGTATGTATACGAGAAAATGACGTCAATAATATTGTAATATAGAGAAGAAATTTATGATAAGCAATATGATGGAAACTAGGTGAATTAAGTCCGCGATAATTTGTGTACATTTTCGAAGTGATAAATAGAGTCCAGGTGACAAACTCACTTATCTACCTGGCCGTAATTAATTTCCTCTAAAAATGAGATACTGTTCTCCAAAAAAACATTTTTTCCAAAATTATGTCTATTTACCTCCAAAATTTAAAATATTTAGCGTTATTTAACAATACCAATTGAGTTTCTACCGAGAACATAATGTTATAAAAAACACATATATTTTAATAATAATAATAAAAAAAATTAAATTTATACAATTTATACCATATTTATAAAATTTAGCTTTACTAAAGATTATTAGATATTAAAAAAAAAAACATATATTATATCATTTGTTTTTTGCTGGGACTATTACCTTATTATAGTTATTTACCTACTACTTTTTTTTTAGGCCCAATTAACCGAGAAATGGTTATTTGAGACTCGATTTACCAATTCCGCAAGGGTACCTACATTTCTTTTGCAACGTTACAAATTTGATTAGTAATAATGTCCATACGAATAGCATCATAATGTGATTCAAACAATAGATTATTCGTTTTGCATATTTTGTGATATTGTAGTATGATATATAAACAAAAAAAATGGAAGGGCCTGATGTCAGCGTGCCACATAATTATATTACACTAATAATTTCAATTTCATAAACCAGTGATTTTATCTATGACTAAAAAAATGTTGAAATCGAATACATATTGTTATGGGTTTATTTAAATGTCATATTGACAAACGTTATTTATCTTATATTGTTTTTATTTTATTTTGTCATTCAACTATTTGAAAGTAACAGAGAAAACTATGAAATATAGTGCATAGAATATATTAATTAATATAACGCCAGTAAGATGAGAAACAAACAATATTATATAAATTAATATTTATAGTATGAGAAATATGAAATTGTATAAATCATATTATAAATCATCGTAATTTAGCTTACGTAAAAAATAACTTCTGTTTACTCACTATATATAGATATGTTTTAGCATATGCTTCACTTTCACTTAATAATAGTTTGAAGGTTATAGGTGATTTTGGGCGTGTATCGATTTTCGCCGATTTAGTCGTAAAGATATACTAATTCCGCCGGCTACTATTTATATCAAGTATATATTGTATCTTATTAGTATTGTACTAGGTAGATACCTAGTCTTAAATTTTTCATATTTACAAAAAAATAAAACTTAAAATTTATAACGATAAAGAATATTAAAAAACGAATGTTTTTAAAAAATATTTTTTTTATTACTCACGATTATTTAAAAGAAAATATTTTTAAAAGCGTTAATAGTTTTTTCAAATTATTAGTGATTCGTATAATTCCCTGAATATTAATATTTATTTACTCGATGGAATTAATAGATGCAGTGAAATTGATATAAACCTTTTTCCAAATCCCGTAGTATCGGAGGAACAAATAAATCCCCGTGATTTTATCATGAGGTATATATTATTCTATAATATTTTTATTGTACTCGTATAAATCATATTTAAAACTGAATCTGCGAATGCGCATTTTTATCATTTTGTAACGCATACAATATTAAAATACATAAACTCAGTAATATATTGCTAATATAATTGTTATCAATGGGCCAAGACGATTACGATTATTGTTTATCTTATTTTCCCCCCACACCAAGTCTCTCCGGGATGATATGATAGTTTGATCCATTGGCATTACCCATATAATATAATATATTAGGAATCGATATATGCAGGCTAATAGATATATTTTAAGTACTTACGTCAAACGAAACGCGCCTGCTCATAATATAGTCCGCCCTATTACTATATTATTATTATTTAAAATATTCTTGAAGGGTCAACGGGATCTACGACCTGGTCATGCGTATGAGTTCGATATGCGCATTTGCTGGCTAACACCATTATCGTGAATGCTATTGGCACAACACAATGCAATTATAATATAGGAATTCAATGTTTTATTATTTTATAATCGATCACTCGAATCGAAGTGTGACGTAGAAGATCAACGATCACAATAATATGTAGTAATAATTTTCGACGTGCGTATTACATTATATAACATCGAAACGTCTAATTTTGCAGCACACATCATTTCGCAAAAGGCTGAAAAAATTTGGATTTTTTCATACAGGGCACGAAACTTTTGCGCAGTAAACAAATTATATATATATAATCTGACAATTAAGATCAACCTATTTTGATTTTGATGGCCGATTTGAATTTATCGGCTTTTAAAATCATCGTGAGGGTCGATTTTTGATTTGAATAAATATCATTCTTTTTTTTAGAATTTAAAAAAATAAGATTTTTACTATTAAAATACTTTTAAAATAAAAACAACAAAAATCGATTTCCACGATACTTATAAAAAATTATAAGAGGATATTAAGCGTAAATTTTTTTACGGAATCATATTCGGTTAGGTTAAACCAGGTAAGAACGAAAATCGGGACATTTGAAATGAGATTTACGTCTAGCTTTTAGGTACAATACGGTCTGGAAAATACATCATTCGCACGATCTCCTCAATGTTTGTGGTTGATAACTCGTTATGGTTTACAGTTCAAATCTAAAAAAGTGTCGCACTTAAAATTATTTGTATTTTGAAGAGCATGTAGTTTTTGAGTCGTAACGACGGCGGAATATGTTTGCAGCAATAGGTAATCGTATGCCCAAGCGAAATCAAAGCTTTGAAACGAAATTGGTTCCATTCATTCCGACAGTGATGTTTAACATTAATTAATTGTTTAAGAGACTTGGAGATTCGATAAGTATATGCAATTGTTTCCTCTCTTTTAGTAACAGAAATGTGGTAACAATAACATTTTTGCGGTTTCATTATAATATAATAAAACATTTGCTTTCAGTTATTTATGAAAATAATTAACGCAGTTTTAGTGTTCTAGTCGACTAATTTGATAACACGCAAAATATATATATTATGATGAGTATGATTAAAATGTACAATAGGTAGTCAACAATGGTAATATTTTTACAATATGACTTAAAGCACTATAACTGTAAACGATAGATAATAATAATTAATAAATACCTGCGATTTACTAAATTCTGTGGTGAAAAGTGCCTCACCGATACAATTACCAATACGTAGCGGTAATTAACGATGTATAATAAATTAAAACGTAGGTTCATAATAAAATAAAACACATATTTACATAAATCATAAATAAAAATAGCGAGCGTAAAAATATTACAATACTATCTAAGAAATGCAAAAAAAAACCACGTTATCTATGCGTCAACACTGAACATTGATTATAATTTAATTATTGTCGTTACAACACAATATCAAACATATAATGTTCTCCGAAAACGAACTATAAATCAGGTTATATTCGCAGTTTTTTTTAAACTATTTATGAATAAATAATAATAATTATAAGCAGATAATAATATTATTTGGAGTGGGTTATTAACGTATATTAAACACAAGGCGTAGCAAAAGAAATACCTGTTGATGATACACAATATTGACGGTCTTCTAAGAGCATATCAACTGCAATGGCGTATCCGAGGGGGATGTTTGTGGGTTATCACTCTTGAGCGGTTTCCTATCAAATTTTTACAAGAATTATTATTAAGTTTTAAAGGAATATTCATTTAGTTTTATTTTATAATTATTTTATCATAACAGACATATAATATATAAATATTTATATAGTATATGTATATTTATTGTATAACACTTATAATTAACATCCCCCTTTCATCCAAAGCCGCAATATTTATCTATTGTTTTCCGCGAAAAAAAAATTGCAAAAACCTTTACTCTTTTAACGACGGAATATATTCGAGAACAATCTCATCCCGTATGCAACGCAATGCTCAGCATATACATATTTATTGACACGTCGATATTAGATCTATTCAGAAAAATAAATGCGTGCGTATTAAGGCTCATATAACCTTTACGTTTTGTACGATTTTTTTCGTAATTATTATTAATAAAGCTTTGATAAAAAAAAAAAAAACATTACAGCACAACAATAGTTATCTGCGAACGCACGCAAATACAAGAAGATAAGATGTTTTGTGTAATATTTCCAATAACTGTTATGCATTGCTCCTGAATACTTTTATAGAGAGGTCGGCGTTCGGACGAATTTCTGAAATTTGTAATGCGTTCGAGCAAACAGGAAAATATGTTTGAGAGAAATTTTCAACAATGATTAACTGTTATGGTATCCGTTTGTTATCTCTCCGCCATCAGATTACCTTACATCAGCAGTCTTTAATCTAATAATTCGATAATTCCATCGATTTTTCTCTGTATCTTGACACGTTACGCATATTTTAAATTAGTCCAGTATAGAAGTACAATTTATTTATGGAAAAAAATTCTATTTTAGTATAGGTAATTTATTTTTTGATATTGTATTTTATTATATATATATATTATTGTAATCATAATATATGTTAATAAACTATCGACTTTTCGCTATTTACCTATATCTACCTATGTCTAATTTAAAGTGCGCGAACGCCTATATCTTACAAACAGTATTATATTAATTTACTTAAAAATATTGTTAACAAATTATTTTAATGTAAGTATATTACTTATTCCGAGCGACATTTAATACTCGCATTCAATATTTATAACAAAAATATGTTAAAACAAATAAAATGTGTACTACATATTTTTATAGGACCATAGGATCTTGTCTTGTTTGTTTGCGCTTATTTGCATGTAATTGTGAAATATTAATCATTAACTGTAATATATCGTAAACAATATATTATTGGTATTATTAACTTTTATTTGAAAGTTTCGTAATGGTACTTATAAAAAATATCCAAGTAAAATAGACGGTCTCTCGGTGACATAGCGATAACAAACAACTGCCGTTATTGTGTTTCTAAGTACGAAATTTAACATGATTCATTTTTCCTTTTCATCTGAACAAAACTGGCATAGTCAAGGGCGAGACTGAAAAATGCTTGAATTAAAAAACCAATAAACCTTAATATTTATTAACAATTTCATATTCAAAATTTAAAAAAAAAACATAGCAAATTAAATTTGTCTTTCTTTACATTAATTATAATATTTCAGTAAATATATTGGTCTTATTTTTTCTTTTTATGTAAATAATTCAATGTCATACTTTGGAGCTATAGGCCTATAGTCATAGGTTCTACACATCCAGCACTTGATTTTAAATTTTAATTTGGCAAGTGAATGAATTAGTTGGTAAAAAACTTATTGTTCATTTTTAATACCCACTCAAACACATTTTTACACAACCATTTTTCAATTTTACGTAATAAAAATAAAAACAAAGCAGTCAGCCCAAACAAATAACGGCTATAATAACATTATATTCGTGGTTGGCCCACTTTATATCCATTATTCTACTATCTCACATTCTCACCAATAATCTCCGTCACTTATAATTGTCTCGTGAATTTAGAAAAAATAAATATTATTTTTTTATTTAATAAAATGACATAAAAAAGTTTAATGTTATGTTGTTTTCTTTTTTTTATAAAAATTCATTGTTCACTAAATGCACAAATACGAGTGCACGATACTTAATATGGTCGGTGGTGCAATCACTATAAATAAGTTGTTGACTTTAGACATAACTCATAAGCTAAATCAACATAATATTTATAATAAAATAAACAAATAATGATATACTTATGTTTTTGATCAATCGTAATAATATAATAGGATATTTTAAAACAACAATGTTGTTTGTCTGCAGCAGTGTATCGCATATATAATATTTAATTATAAATATAATGCTGAATGTTTTCGTTTTAAGAAGTTATTTAAAGTCATTATCGTGGCCGGTCGCCAACTAAAAATTATGAGCACGTGCTTTTGCCAAAAAATTCGTTTGTTTACTAAATGATCAGCTGATCGAAGAATTATTATGTTATAATCGTATATAATTAATTGTATATTAAATAATTCATAACAGTCGTGTGTATTCATATTATTTAATCGACTCTAGGTAGGTGCATATGGGTTACTTTCTCGTATAAGTTATAAAATATAACATATTATAATATTCGTCATCAATATAATACAATGACCTTGCTGTTCACACACGCCATTGATAACAGCAACTGGCTGATAATGATGATAAAAACGATGGCCTTCCTAAATAATCATTGGCCTCGTCATAGGTCAGAGTGATGATAAACATTTAGGCACCGCCTTTTGCGGCTGTTTTTTTTTTTTACAATTTTATAGACCAGTCGAGTTCTGGTAAATGTTCGGTTTGGGAATGAATTTCAATCCGGTTGAATAAAAAGTAATATTAATACGCAGATTCTAAAGTGAAAGGAAAATTGTTAAAAAAAAAAATTAGAGTTATTTATAAAAAAAAAACGTATTTTTTAATATAAATAAATAAAATCTGAAGATATGGCGAATAGTAATATAATCATATTATAGATTACCGGTACTTAGTGTCGAATTCACTCAATTTACTGTAACTATTATCACCCGTAAATATCACAGTAAGTATATTATTCAAAAAGTTTTTTATAAGATTTTAAGTTCGAAGGTTCTACACTATAATAATACGAATTATTATCAAACTATATCCGCTTGCGAAGCGTAGACGCAGCGGATTTCACAAGTATACACCGAGTGACTCATTACCACAAAGAGTAAATCATTAGTTTACAAATAAAAATTACTATGAAAAAGCTTATACTTTTTGAGATGATGAGTGAAAGACAGAATCGAGAAAGAATCATACTGTGTATAATTATATTACATATTATACATACCTAATATATCGCATCGTTGGGCGCTTATCAATTTTTAAATATTGTATCGTAGTCACAACT
This sequence comes from Pentalonia nigronervosa, assembly GCA_014851325.1. NCBI lineage: Eukaryota > Metazoa > Arthropoda > Insecta > Hemiptera > Aphididae > Pentalonia > Pentalonia nigronervosa. Next base: position 8,188 of record JACXSJ010001737.1, on the reverse strand, counting down.
CACAATCATTATGACATCACACATATATAGTTATATCATAACTATTGTAATGGCAAAATGCATGTTAGTAAGAAATTTCAGAAAAAAAATTATAAATTTTTTAAAAATATTCAATTCAATTTTAGAACATCAATAATATTCACTATGCGTATTCCGTGCTATTAGGTAATATAATTCCAAATTCAGATAATTCGTACAAGACGTTCTGTACCAAAAATGTAAATAATATGCTTAAATTTTTGAACAGTTCGATTTCAAAAAGTCACTTAGAAATTTCTAAATAATTATTGTTTATTTCTAGAAGGATCGCACTGCAGCCATAAATCAATGGCGCGTTAAGAACATTTAAAATCGAGAAAGGCCACCAGCAAACACCCTCTGCAGACGATCATTGACGTGTTTATCGACGTACTCACCTGCAGTATATCGTTGTAAAAGGTTCGGCGCAAAAACCGATGCGTGGCTTGATTTTTGGAGTTTGTTATAGGCGTTTTGCAGCGTTCGTTTTTTTCAGACTTTTACATCACAGCAAGTATGCTGTATACAGCTGTATACAGCTGCTCTAGTCCATAATACGTGTCCGAATGTCCGATAAGATAATATTATTACACCGCGGAAATATCGATAACGAGTTTCCGGCGCTCGAGAGTCCATACAACGTACAATATCGTACAATATTATTATATTTTACATAATAATAATAATATAAATTATAATATATATTACCGTATACGATTGTAAACGTTTCGAATAATTGGTTTATCGTCATCGTTATTTCTGTTCGTTACGCATTTATACGTACCATATTATATAGAGGTACGCACAGTATACATCATTAACCGTTATTGCCTTTTACTGCAATGCAGCGATAACTAGCAAAAGAGCGAAATGTACGTATCCAGCTCTCGATGTATAACATAATATATTATAATATAGGTGTGGCTAGGTAATATTTTGTTTCACAACGTTGACCTGCCCGTGATTCGCGTACCGGACCGTTAAATGTGCTAATGAGTGTGGCGGCGAGTTGCAGATTGCGCCGAAACAAAAACAAAAAAAAAAAAATACGGAAAAGTGAAATAATACTGCGGAGGGGCGGAAAACCCGATTATTTTTTATCGTGACTCATTTTCGAAACGAAAAAAAATTCAATCGTCGGCGAATCATGCGTAAGCACACGTCCGGTTTTGAGGGGGGAGCACCGGTGGACAATTACCCGGAAGCGGAACAATGTCCTCAGATAAAACGAACAAAAAATTCAATTTTTCTTTGTAAAGAGAACATTAAATTTTCAAATCTTAGATATAAAATACATTTTTTTATAAATTTCTAACAAAATAACTGGAAAATTTTCGTATTTTTGACGAATTTTTTCAAAATTCTAACTTCACTCGCTCATAAAAAAAAAACTATTGTGAATTAACAATTGTATTTTTTTTTTTTTGAAAACTACTTATGGAGGACCTTTGTATAAAATTTTCAATTTTTTTAAAAAGAAGCTTGGCCACCACTATACTGTAATATAAAAAAAAAATATTATAAATGAGTGCCATAAACTTTGAGACCACGGGTGCAAAATTTCTAAATACGACCCTGCGTGAGCTGCATTATCACATGCTGCGGAGTCGAAACCAACAAAGCTCGTGGCGCATCTCAGCGATCGTGTTTTACCCAAAATCTTGTACAGGATGATGCATGTTAGGTTAGTGGTGACCGTGTTCATCCCTTATTTTTTTCTGATGTGTTTATTCACATAAATCTGATTTCTATAGTTTTTAAATATTCGCATAAAGTTTAATAGCTTACAATAGACTTTGGTGGTTAACTGCGATTTTTTCATTTTCAGATACAGATAGATTTTTGTTACACCACTCGAGGCCATATACAAACCTCAATTTTTTCAAATGGAGACTACCCTTTTTTTACTATAAACCGTCAAGCTGGTTTTTTTTTTAACAACGTTTATGTATCCGAATGAAAATTTTAATAAGTATAATAGTTTTCGATTTATTAAACTCATATTATGTACCTACAATTGATGATATCATCCTTATTATGGTTTTACATCAGATATAAACAATATAATATTCTATTAAAATATTCTAATCATACTCATGTAATTTTTAGTTTTGCAAAAATTATAACATTTTAATATATTTATAATAATGACTATTACTATGCTATTCTTTTCAAATTATCGTAGCGACCTTTATACCTGCCTATATTAACCTTGAACCCATACATGCTGGTTAACAATTTAAAAACTACTTATTCGAATTCCGATTTATATACATCGACATTATTTTAAAATAATTTGCTAAATAATTTACCATAAAAACTGTAAATTTTCATTTGAAGAAAAGATGTTTGTGTCGACATAAAAAAAAATGTCGACAATCAGAATTTAATTAATAAATGAAGCATGCTTGATGAATCACTTTGTATATCTAGAACGGAATGAGTTCATCTTTTATGTTTCACATTTGGATAAAAGTAAAATCGGAATCAAACACGCTTTTATCGTTTGATAATTAAATTACATATGACCTCGTAAATAATAAAATTTAATCGCATTATGGTTTCAATAAACAACTACGATTATTACGACGATTGTGTACACTATACTGTATACATAACAAACAAAACGGATTAGGTAGTCATTTCTGCAGCGTCTCATTTTATTAGTTGGCGCGAAGATAAAAGGTATATACAGCAGAAAACATTAAAAAAAAAATAATGCGATAGACTTACGGGCTACAGTCGTTGCAGGTGACACGTTATTTACAAAATAATTCTAATTCATATTCGTGAGTATAATGTATATTACAGTAAAACTCGCTTAAGACGCCATTCAAAGTACCAGCTCAAAAGCGTCTTAAATGGGAAAGCGTCCTAAGCAGGAGCGTCTTAAGCGAGTTTTACTGTATAATATTATTGTATCTACCACAATATTATAGCATTACGATTTCAAGCTAGTTGCATAAAGTAATTACTATTTACCTATTATTTAAACATATTAACATTTCATTTACTGACCAAATTATCAATGGACAATTTTTAATTTCAGCAATACTATTTTCACAATTTTAACTGATATCGTGGATTATATACGACATATATACATATACAGTCGTATAATATAATATAGTATTATATTTTCAGCCTTGAAGTTAAATTATTCGCACAATTTATTATATTATATTCATCGGGTTACTACAAACACGTGAGGTGTAAAATTGATAAATTTATTTGCATTATAAAAGTCTAAAGTATTGATAAATGTTCGTGATGTGTAGTATGTACGCCTAGTACATCTTCAATAAGTACTGTGTGCAGATTAGCACGTGTAAACTGTATTCTAATAAAATATGAAGTATTTGTGTAAATACGAATGGAACGTTATCTTAAGGTTATAGGACAGTTAGGTTAATTCTACGCTTTTTTTTTAAGAATTTATAACACGGTCTTTGATGAGTATAAAAATGTGCAAATAATTTCGTTTTGATGAATTTTAAATCACAAAACGTTAATCAATAGTTCATATTATAATCACGTGCACGTTTTAAAAATGCTTAGCAAATCGACCAAATGATTAGCGATTAGTTATTACGAATTGGATTAAAAAGAAGGTTTCCTTTGTTTTCTTTTACATAATGCACAGTATTTTATCATATTATATAAATAATTAATTAATGTAACTTCATATATCTACTATAGGTATCTTTCAACAAACTTACACCTTATGTGCAGTTATCTGTCCTATTATTTTGTGACTTTAATACTATACGGTTGAACAAAAATGTATAAAATATTGTATACCTATACTACTAATTTATTTACTTTTTTTATACCTTTAAATTAAAAAATCTTTTATTATTATTATTTACTCATTTGTTATGATAATCATTAATGTTGGTAGGTCTTTTCACAATAAACATTTTTGAACTCAAATGGTTTAGATGAGACCTATATTTATTTAATTAAGAGATGTAACATAAATGGGTGATTTTCTCGTCATGCTGTTCATCCCATGTACTATATATATATATATATATATATATATATATATAGTGTTTATATACAATCATTTTGTATAGATATATGAATAATATTCAGATTGCTGATGAAATTCATCTACTCGCGTTTATTAAATTTTAGTTATTATTGGTTTCTAAAACTTAATTATAAGGAGCCCTGTGGAAACTATCACGTTTTTATCGGCTGTCGATACATTTTTTTTGTAAATTCTAGTTATATTATGATACCACCTGTTTGTGTCCAAAATCGTATAAATGAAACTGGCAATGTAAATAGTAACCGGTACATGACTAGAGACGCAAGCCCAGTAAATTTCTTTTTGCCAGAAAAATGAGCATGTTACACCTTAAATTAAAAGTCTTCAGGGTCAATATTCATAAGCAGTAATCATAATGTATCAATTGAATGGAATAATTGATGCTTGATATAAAATATAAGACAACCAAACATTCAACACACCACAACTACTGATAGTGTATTATTTACATACTATCAATTATTATCACTATTAATTACTACCACTAATAATAAATTTGGTTTTATACATACAACGTGGTCTACGATAGTGTCTATGGTTATTAATATTGTTATATTCATCTATTGTTAACAACCCAAAATTCACGTTCAAACAAACAATAATCATAAAAATATTCAAAAGTCAATAAAACACTACTATACTCGAAAAGTCATAAATTTATAATAGTGCCATCGCAATACCCTACTATCCAGTAAAAATGAAAATAAGCGTTATTATAATATTATACGTTTATAAAAGAGAGGTAGAGAGGCGTTCCTGCAGGTGATGATGTAACAAAAATATCAAAACATATCAAAATTTACGTAAATTTTACATCTCTTCTATACGTGGTGTACATTGTGAAAATAACGGATATCAAAAACATTGCACGCTTACAAAATACTGATTGAAAATACAAACGTCTATCAGACAAGTTATGCGCAGCACACACTGACGACTAGTATAGTTATACATATGCTCGAACGTTGCTGTACGATAACCTTTCAAAGGTGAAGGTTACACCGTAGATACTCTAGTAGATTTATCTACTAAGTAGTAGATATTAACTCCCTCTTAGATTGTAAAAATATAAAAAATTAAGTAAAAAATATATAATAATAAATCGTGTAAAAAAAAAAAATAGAAATAATATAAACGTCTTTAATAGATATAGTGGTTTTTCTGATAAATACAGTAGCATCACGTACTCGTTATGCCAATTACATTTCCAAAAATATTCAAACGACGATCGATAAATGATAAATGGCTTATATTTGGGGCTTACGAGTATAATGGCACCATTTTTAAAGGGACTTACACAAAGTTGATATGGACATATTCCACTTACAGTGCAACCAATCTATTTTAAATTTAAATTTTGATTTCTGATAATTTTTTTTCATACCTCTAGTTTTGCTTCCTCGTTTTGTTGAAGTAGTTAATTAATAGTTGGTGTATGAATTCAATTTTGAGATTTAAATATTAATTAGTATTTGCTGGATTCATTTTTTATTTTATACATTTACATTTATTTATTTGAATAAATATATTAGCGCATTACATTTAATCAATTTTTTTACGTAGTAAATACTTATATAATAAGTGCCTACTTAAGAATAAGTATTTATAAGAATTACGTATTAATTGAATTCCCCTGTATAGTATGACTTACAGAATACTTGATGCGAAAAGACAACTCGCACACGCACATTTATCGAAGATTACGCGAGATTTTTAAATATAGGTCAACACAACATGTTATTATTATTATTATTGTGTATTATGGACGTTTCGTGGTTCTAGTAAAAATGAAAGAAGATAAAATGCGCAATAATATTGTAGTGCACTATTTCGCGCGTTTTGTTGTGATACGCAGATATAATGACAGTAACGAGTCTAAAAGTGATTTAGGTTAGGATGGTGGCAATTTTTCAAATTATGAAAGTAGTAGTACAAACCCTCCAGAAAAAAATTCTACCCAGAATTTAAGTTTATCAATAATCATAATTTTTACAATAAAACATTATACTTATTAATATTTATTTATCATTAATAGTTAGTTTAGTATCAACCTATAACAACTTCCATAAATCTTACATTTGAATAAAATATACGAATATTATAATATTTTTATTTTATAATATATTATTATATAATATTATATCGTATATTTACTATTTTAGTTTTAGGAGAGGTGGTCGTCTCACCACCTTTTCCGCTGGAAGACATATGTAAAAATTATTCAGAATTTTTGCACATAGACACTAAAATTTTTCCCACCTTTTCTTTAAAGTTTAAATTTTTCATGACCTTTTTACTTCAAAGTTAAATAAAAATATATTATGATATTGTTTAAATTATTTTTGTGATTTAGCTGCTAAGATTATACTATGGATTTGAAAAGTACAACCGCTGAAAATAATAAATTAATCATTTTTTTTTATCAAACTAAAAATGTTTTGAAAAAAAAGCCTTTAATTTATTATTTATTTATTGTGAGATTAAAATGTTTTAAGTTGAATATGGAAAAACGTCGAAGAACCGCTATCTCAATCGTACCTGCAGGTAGGCGCGGACTGAGATGCTGGAATACTAGAATGACTTACAGCATCCTTTGCTCTAAAATATACTTTCACCGATCTGTATTAGAATTCCATATTCATATACATTTAGTACCTAGTCTTATTGTCTTTAGAGAATATATTACATAATACAAAGTATATGCTGTAAGTACATCATATAATTTTTACTTTTATTTTGTATGAACAAAATAATGTTTGTTCACTTTCAACTCCATGTTAACTCGATATATATTTATGTTTTTTTTAACATAAATATTTTATTAAAACAAAATTAATATTTTTTAAATTTACCTCAAAAAATGTTGATATTTGCCCCCGCAAATATGTAGCATCCCGCGTGACCTTTTTTACTAGTCCGTGCCTACCTACAGGTATATAACGATGTTTAGGGTAGACGCATAAATCGCACTCTAGCTGGCCTTGGCGAACTATTAGGTTGTGGTGCACGACCCAAAACTACGTTAAAGAGAGCTCATTACAGCCATCGTCACCAGTATAACGATAGTGAATCGCGCAACAGTCTATGGTCAGTTAAGATGTAAAATGTAAACAGAAAAAAACGGAGGCGGCGGCGGCGTTCGGTCGATGAGAAAATCGACCGAACAACGATAATACAATATTATTATTATATATTGTGCACGCGCCGCAGTGCGAGCCAGATGACGGACAAAAAAAAAGAAAAACGAATAGAAATGAAATAAAAAACCGCCAGAAATAGAATCGCGTTCGGCACAGTTTTAGACGGCTCCAAGGTCGGCGGCGTTTTTCAGGTGCGGGTCTTTATTATAATAACGATCGTTTCGCGTGTCCACTGTCTATATACACACGACAATGGGTACCTCTACACGAAGTCGTATTATAAAAATAATAATAATATGATATTTTGCCGATCGAGCTGATGGCTGCCACACGTAGTCCGACAATAGATGTCCCGTGTACAGAGTAGTCGCCCTCGATGACAAAACCGGCTGCACGCCCCCTTCGGGTTTTGATTGACTGAACCATACATTTTATATTACGTGTTTCATCAAATAGTGACATCCTACTTAACCCGCAAACGCGCGACCGCCGTAAAGTGTGAATATTTCAAGTTTTTTGTATAGTAGTAACTTAAAAAATTATTAATAAAATTATGATTATAATATTATTACGATAGACAATCATGAAAATTGTAAACGGTAATAACTACATTACATTACTCGAAAATCAAAGATGTGCTGTCGGCTAAAATAACACCAAAATAACATGTCGTGCTCTGAGGAGCGACGGCGCATAAAATATTGGCGACATTTCAGATTCACCAGTGTATATAGTGCGTATGATGTATAACCAACAGATTTTCTGTACCGCAAAAACGAGTAAAAACGCATTTTTGAAATTTTGAGATTTAGAATGAGTGTAACACTGTAATTTCAATAATAAAGGGGTTGTTTTTGAATTAAACGATAATACGTGTCTGGGAATAGTAGATGACTTTTAGTTAACTTCACCGCACAGAGTCCACATATAATTTCTATAATATACAGGTTCGATTTCATTGTAGGGGGGGGGG
>JACXSJ010001736.1:39358-74019 GCA_014851325.1 Pentalonia nigronervosa | reverse complement strand
CCCCCCCCCCCCCCGAAATTTTTTTTTGGAAATAAGATTGAATAGATTTAAATGCCTATTATATTTGAAACTTGTACATCATACATGTGTCACTGTGATTGTAACACATAAGTAAATAAAACGGTATATTTTATATTTATATTGTGTTAGATAAACGATAACTAATCTTAATGTACTTTCGTAAACCTTAATGTATAGCTCACATAATACCTACAGTATCTAATCTTAATTATTTTGGTAATCGATGGTCGGTAATCACGGAGCGGCGAGCGCATTAAATCGCACATACGAGTACACGACGTTTATTTGTTCGGTGCATAGCTGTTTTATAGAATTCGTGAATTTTTCATTTAAATACGTGGAATTTAAAAAAATTGTAGTATACGTTTTATAAATTTTTTTATTTTTTTGATATGTATATTGTATTATTATGTATATTGTATATTTTATATATTTAACTTGTATAGTAAAGTGTAATGAGTTTTAGTTATTAATGCAGAAATATAAGATAATGTACTCAATACCTACCAAATTTTTTAAAAAAATGTCATGTTTATTAATTTAAATAATATTTTATTACATAACATATTTATACTCTAACCCCTCCCCCTCCACCAAAATATTTTTCTGGCTACGGCCTTGCAAGATAGATTAGATAATCTGACATTATTAACAGTATTGATCATGAAATAACAAAAAAGTTATCATACGAAGACATCATTAATGAGTTTTCTTATTATTTTATATTTTGTCTCTTCAGGTTTGCCGAGAAAAGTTGCCGCTTCACAACATCTGATGATGGCCAGTCTAGACGTTCCATCTAGAATCTTCGATTGGTAGCTACTAGAGTAACAAGAGCTATTCTGCGGCCAAAGGAGACGACGCGGTAGTCGTCTCTCCCGCAGTACCCAAATAACGGAAGGAAACGCGCAGTCGAACAGAAGTCCACGCCGCGTCCCCCGAAGGCACCTACCCATTCATCGCCGAGGGTAACTAAAAACTGGAAGCGATTAGATAGGCGGCATTATATCCCACCGGTTCAGGTGAACCCGAGAAGTGCAATGTTCGACTGACGGGGAAGAGACTATCTCATTTTCCTCGTCACTGGAGCGGCCCAAGTACGATGCTATAATAGTATCTACTATCGTGGCCATGGTCGTACTCGAACCCCTGTTATCCTCGATAGTAACGCTTAAAGCATATAAAATCGATCAAAAACTTGATTTTTTTCGTTTGTACCACCGTAAGAGTTTTTTGATCAAACTCTCAGGCCATTTTCGTTGTAATATATACGGCGGCGAGCAATGTAATTCATAATATTATTCGCCTCAACGGTCTCGGGCAGTTCGCAAGGCAGAAAACGGTCGGTGACGTCGTAGCGTTTTCATTCTCGGACGAGAACACTCTTCCATCATATTATTATATAATAATAATAGCGATATATTAACGTTATTGTGTTCAAAAAGTCACGTAGAACCAATTGGACAAAAGAAAGAAAAAAAAAGAGAAACCACGCGCGATCGCGAAAAAAGTCATTTCCCTTTTAAATGCAATCGGAATAATATTTTCAGGGTTTATTTTTTACACATATACAATAATAATAATAATAATAATAGCACGGTTCCCGCTTCGGCGGCGGCGACGACTCTGACTCCGGTAGTTCATTTCCACAGAGCGGCGCGGTGTTCAACACGCCGTGAACATAAAGTGGCTTTTCATTATTATTATTATTATTATTATTATTATTGCTGCCGCGACGTTATTATATGAAATATATATATATATATTTATGCCTAAACACGCGGGGGCGGTGGTGGGCGGCGCGCGTGCACACTATGAAAAGGCCGCGCGCGTACACGGCATGGCTTTTATTTTTAAATCGAGCTTGAAATATAATTTTACTTTTCACTGCAGAGAGCGGCGTGTACCCGATTTATTTTGCGGAAAAAAAACCACCACCACCAAACGGCTGCTGCAACCCCATCGGCCATCCATAACGTCCCTCGCGGAACTATATATATATATATATATATACCGTGGTGGTTACACGGCTTACACACATATACATATATATGAGTACAGCTGTGCGGAAGATGCGTGTATATATATATATATATATTCCGAGGCAATAATAACGACAATAATGACCCCGATAAAGTACGACGAATCGAGTTCCGGTCGAGGGGCCCCCGCCGCCCGCGACAAACCACCCTCGAAAGATACAATAATATTCTAATTAAATAACAATTTTTATCATCGTTCACCCCCCCGTGCGCGCGCGTGTACAACGCGTTAGCCACGGTTCCGCGATGGAAACGAACAATAATAATTACGAGCCTCCTGCACCGCTCCATATATATAAAACTACACAAAACATAATATTTGATGTATAATATACAATGTATTATATACCACTACGTGACTCTGGATATATACCCTTTCCGCGTCGGGTTTTCGCATCGTCCTGTGATATATAATATGTTCCGGTTTACATAATTTACCTAATACTAGCTGTCCCGCGGCCCGGCATTGCCCGTGCCGAAGATATTTTGTTTTTTTTGTAAATTTATTTGTAAAAAAAATGCATGAGTCATATTTCTATTAACTGTATAATATATTATATAATAATAATATCATATGTAACCAATGGCAACCCTATATGAATAATTAAAAAAAAAAATTAGTTTTTCGTAAGCTGAAACAAAAAACTTGTGTTCATACCAAATTCTCTTTAAGTACCTATATAAGGATTGAAAAAATAAACTATAAACACCTCATAAGTCTTATGGAATCTATTGATATAACTTTTATTGAAAACGGTCCAGTAGTTTTTGAGTATGTATTAACTTCGGATAAACCAACATCCATTTTTGATTTTTGTTTGATTTTTTAGGTAGCACTAATCAAATAATTTTCACTAAGTGCTTAATGACAGACGAAACGTCCAAAGATAGCTTAGTTATGTGTGATATTCAAAAAAATCACAAGAGTGAATGACAAAAACCTAAAATGATAAATATTATGTTGTGTAACTAATGGCAACCCGGCGTGTTATGGAACAATCTAGACTTTTCTCAAACACTCTGTAGAACCGTCTCCTCCAACAGTAGTTAAGAATAAAAACGTACAGAGTGATACACAACGCAATAATTGGGATAAAATGAAAAAATAATAAAACTAACTTACGCCGCCGCATCTGTTAGAAACTTATGGAAGTTACAAATAATTTCAACCCGTCGTTCTATAATATACATTTAATTTGTAATAAAAAAATTATTTGGGTCATTGACCGACATAAAAACTATCCTATCTCTCAAGTTGGATGAAATCACACACATTGAGCAAAATGTTATCAAGATCGGTTAAGTAGTTTAGGATTTAATCGCGGACAAACATCGTGACGCGAGATTTTAATATATATAATGATTTAATACAATGTAGTAATGGCTGCTGTAAGCGCATATTATATTAAAATATTATTGTTTACAAGTATAGAAAACAGTATATTACAGTAGACGCCGCTTATAAGACTCGCTGATATAAAGTTCGGTCGCTCAATAGACTCAAAATCGCTTAGAACGGTCCAGATGTATCCAATTCGTTAAAAAAAAAAAAATCGGTCACAAGACCCACTTCTTCGTATACAAGACTCAAATTCCGTAAGAAAGTACATTTTTATGTTGGTTATTACTCATTACTGATTTCTAAACATGCTATATTATACTGTGCATGTACGATAAATTTTATCGCATTTCAAATTCATAAAAGTTTAAAATCTATGGAAGTTAGTATGCATATATCTATTTAATTAATAATATATATTTATAATTATTTAATAATAATATCTAATATGTAATAGGAAAATTAGACGCAAAATAAAGTTAATATTTGATTAAAATTTTCGTCAAGTTATTTCCCACTTTGCCTATAAGATTCAATCGATTATAAGACTCACTTTGTGCTTGTCCCGATGCGAGTCTTATAAGCGGCGTTTACTGCATTACATTTCTTCGTACACTATCATAATATTTCCTTTGCATAATATATTTTCCTCCGATACCGGGATTCTGCAGTGCCTACATAAAATATATATATTTATTAAACGCGTTCTAGTATATCGTCTCGCTCGTTGGTATAAACCGTAGTCCGCGGGGACGAAACGCGGATTACAACTGCGCTAACCTCAAGGTACTGTTTGAACTTGGATTGTCGTCGAGCTATAACGTTTTAGGATTTCCGGCGGGGGAAAATATTGTCCGTGTTTTTATAAAGGTAAAACGTCACACTGGAGCAGCGTTTTTCAACCGGAGGGTCGCGAACTCCTAGATGAGGGGTCGCATCGGTCAGAAATAATCAAACGTTGATTATGTAAAAAAACCACCTTTTATTTACATTAAGAATGCAAATCCGATACGCATTACCATAATCAGAAAAAATGAAAATGTTAGCTGATAATAGTATTAACTATGAAGAATAAAGTAGAAAATATATATTAGCGCGATATTTGAGATTGTTTTATACTCAAATGTTTGTTTAGTCGTAGGTCGACACGAGAAACACATAAAAGTAAATTATTTTAAAGGTTTCCGACCGAATAATAAATACACATTCGAAATGTTCTCGCGTGCAATAGTTTTTCATTAAATGGTTAATGATAATATAATATATTTTGTAACTGATAAACAAATTTTAATTAGTTTTAATTATAAGGGAGGGGGGAGAGGAGGTTGTGAAGTGACTGAAAAGTGACTTTTTTTTACCTATTTTATGGGTGACGACATTAAAAAGATTGAGAAACGCTGCACTAGTGGTTTAAGACTTGTCGATATATGCAGCTGACATGCTGCATAAGTGTATACGGAAGTATGTTGTGGCCAGTGACGTATTTAGGTACAGGAGGGGGGACCAGGGGTACTGTCTAGAACCAAAACAAAAAAGGATACTTAAAGATATTGAAATTTTGATTCGTTATTATTTATTATAATATAATGTAGACGATCTTCAGTTTCTGAAAATCAGAAAATGTGGTATCAAAAAGAACGTTCAAAAGAAATTGCGGAACTCTTTGGATCAACACCTATAAAATGTTAGAACCTCGCATTAACCATATTTGATTTATTTGATGTATATAAAACGGTTGAAGGCCCAATAATAAAGTAATTTGTTATACAATGCATAATAATTATCGTTATGGGCATATTATTTTAACGTGATCTATTTGCAGTGTAGCTTGAATATTGGGAAAATATTGGAAGAGGGATGCAAAAGTGTAAAAATAATGCTGCGAAAACATGTAAATTATTTAAAATGTCCCATTGATTAGAACGGGTAGGCTTAAATATTCTCTAAAAAGAACAGGGACTCCGTCATCCGTCAATTCGCAAGCACTGTCTATTGAAAATCGTTCCGGTACCGTTTATTTTATTTAATAATCTCATTTTTACGACGAAAACAAACGGTGTATATCTCATTGAAATTAAACGGTATGCAGAAGTTAAAAATGCAGGATTTTTCCTTTTCGGTTCTGCGATTTCTATTTTTCATTGTCATAAAACCTTTTTTAATATATTCCAGCCAAATCTGATTGTCGAAATACACCGCATAATGCGTATCTCACAATAAGTCATTAATGTCTCCGACACGTTATTTTATTATTATTATTATAATACTATGCTGTATTATATTACACACACACACACACACACATATATTATTTTCGTTATTTCGAATTCAAATTATAAATCGGGCGCATATATATATATATATATATATATAGCTGGCGTAATATTGTATTTGATTTCGATACACTTTTTATTTCATATTATTATTATTATTATTATTATTATTTGTACCCTCGACGCGTTTCTACTCGTACAACAAATTACTTCGTTTGCCGTACATGGCGTTTTTATTGTTATCGATTTCGGACGATTCGAGTGAGCACGATGCACTATTGTGTGCATCGTTGTATACACGCATGTACACTTGAACAGGCATCAATAACACGTAGTACCTGACATCGTGCTTCCAAAGAGCTATTTTATATACGCACATGTGGCAGTGTCCGACGTTTGACGTTTTCCGTACATGTCACATTTCGTACATAGCTACTGTACGCGCCTGCGCGTGCATCACGTCTACAGAGCGATTCAACATTTACGTTCAAAACGCGGAAAAACGCGCGATACGAAAGTTTTTTTCGTCTGAAATACGATCCGTACGTTTCATAATTGTTTACAATACATCAGAGGGGTTTCGGTCGGTCGACTTTACAGACTCAAATGGGGGGAACCTATACTTCTTTTGCAAACACGATATGAAGACTTTTTTTTTTTTGACACGTTTTAGTACTCGGACAACGTTGATTAATGCACGATTAATAATTTAAAATTGTAAAACGCACGAATCGTATATTTTAGACGCAGTTTCTAAATCAAAAAAACTTTCGTATCATATACATTTTTCTCTGTTTCGAATCGACAGAGTAGCCGTTACGCGCGTTTTGAACCACTCTGTATATAGTTTATGTGAGTATATAGATAAGTAGGTACATAATATAAAGAGGTTTCATAAACTCCGTATTATTAATATACAATAAATTCATACGACGCGACGTCCTTATAAAAATTTTAATCGCGGTCGAACGCTTTCGGTATAATAATAATACGATTATAATACCCCACGGCTATTATATACCCGCATAATACGATTATATACCATATGTACCGCCGGTATAAATTACGCTTGTCTTTCTCTGACCCGTGGTGGTATACCTGCCACGTTATTAATACACGTATAAAGGTCGCCGACGAAAACTGAAAAGAAAACACGTCTCCCGGATCACCTGGACACGCGGTTGTCAATTATCTGTCAAACCGCGTGTGAGATTAGGTTTACCCGTGCGTATAATGTCTGTATATCGTACAATGTAATACAACATAAATACTTACAGCATACAGGGTGACTCGCCGAGCGTGCTAACCCCCGTTTTTAGCTCCAACAACAATTAATATGAGTATTCGAATTCTGATTTTTGGAATTTTTTCAGATTTTTGGATGTTTTTCAACTACCTATTCGAGGAGTGTTCAGTGCCAGTGGAAACACAGACTTTCGTTTTCCAAACGAGAACCCCCGGTTTTGTTTTAAATTTTTGAGCGATTTTTTTTTTTTTTTTTTTTGAAAGTCACAACGATGTACCTAGTTACAAAATTTGAACGAGTAGTCCCTTAATTAGGTATTTAAATATTTATACTAAGGATATAATAATAGTCCTTAAAATGGTTTTACAGACGTATAAAATATTATCGGATCTAGAGTTTATTAAGTACACTTGGACAGTTTTTAAAAGTTATTAATGTTGATGGATAGGTAATATTGATTACTAAAATTGTCCTAATTACTATATAGCCCCACAAAGATTCTAAACCAATTATCATATGGATTTATAATATTACCGCACAAAGTTGAATAACTTGAAAACTATTCGTTCGAATTTTGAATTAGGTACATCGAAATCATCATATCAAATCATCCGCTGAATAATTTGCAATAAAAAACTGTGGTTCAAATTTTAAAAAATAGAAGTTTGTATCTCCACAGGCCACTCCTCGAGTAGTGAAAAAAATCTCAAGAATTTGAAGGTCTTTGTGTACATTTAAAAATCTCAAAAATCAGATTTTGAATAAATGCACTATCGAAGAAAAAAAGGGGACGAGAACACTTATCGGCGAATCACTCTGTACATATGTACGAAAAGCCACGGCGACGGAATCAAAGTGTGAGCTGTCCGACAAACCGGCCGCGATCGTTTCTGTTGCGTTACATTATCACCAGACGACTACTAATCTTTATTAATAATATATTATAGTTATGAAAATATATCATACAATTATTACCGCCTTGTACGGTGCTCGGGACGTCGTTTTAAGGTGCATTCAGACGTTATCATTCGCTTTTATATTGTATATTGAGTGAATTTGATTCAATCGACCTGTCGACACTGCATAATATAGGTATTGCGTTGTACACGTGCGCCGTCCAAAACAAGAAATGTCGATTTGTAAAAAATGTATTCAAATTATCACTCGGCGAAAGAGTTTTCGTTTCGAGTCAACGACGACGCCAATCACGTCCGCAACGCCGCCACCGATGTTATATTGTGCATTGTGTCCAATGCGAATTTCGAGAATATATATTATTATTCATTGTGTACGGTGCACATATTATTATAGTTATAACTTATTGCATGTATATATATATATATATATATAATAAACATATATGATTGTAATGATATTTTATGATTCTCCCATCCCCCCCCCGCCCACAAAAAAGCCACACGATCTCCTCTCTGTATATACCCTCTGGTTTTCGACGCAACACCGAAAGTGTATAAACCATATTATTTTATGCCGTTTGGTTTGCAATCGATAATCGATCATTACTAGGGCTGAGATTAAAATGCGCTAAAAATCTCAAAAATAACTTTAAATTTATTTTAAATACCTTATATAACTAGAAAAAATTTAAAAACTATATTACGATAGTGTAATTTTTTTTGTTGGTTCTTTTGATAAAGTGAAACCTATAAATACCGGACACTCTCGGTTATTAAAATTATGTCCGCTATTCGGGGGTGCCTGTTATCCAGAAGGTTCAGTTTGTAGAAAATGTGTAGTTTGTTCTACAGGAAACGTCCACTATTTGGAGGATATTTTACTGTAATATTGTATGTAAATATATATATATATATATATATATATATATATATATATATATATATATATATATATATATATATACTCAATACTTAGTGTATATTTAACAAAGGCGATAATTTGTGCGTTATTTTTCATTTAACGAAATTCTATAAATTACATTTTAGGCTTTATGCTTTGTTTAATGATATAATATTATATATATATATATATATATATTATTATTTTTTTTTTTTATGATAAATAAGCCGCAACAGCATAAGTTATTGGCTTGTGATATTAACATGTTTTGACAAAGTATGTAAAAATAACAAAATAAAAGAGACATAGACTTTATATAAAATAATGTACCAGGCTTGAATAATAAATATGTTAGATTAGATTATATAATTTGGTTAATTGAATATTTTTCCATGTTGACGGTATCTGGGCTTAGAGCTTCTTCCAGATTTCAATATAGTTCAAGCTTGGTTCTGATGTCTGTGAATTTTCGGCAGTGGCAGATTAAGCGTTTGACCGTGGAAATTTCACTGCACGCTTGGCATTGGTCGGGTTCAGATCTGGTCATTGGGTGTTTATGGGTCACCCAAGCGTGACCTATTCTCAGTCTGTTTAGGATTACTTCCTGGCATCTTGGTAATGGAATGGTTGGCCACGAGAAGATTGAGGGTTTGATTTTATTGAGTTTGGCGTGTAGTGTTGACCACAAGAGCGCCATTGAGTTAATATGCAATTGTTGATGACGACTTTTAAGTCCTGGAAAGCATAGGTGTGGATTTTGTGGGAGTGTTGGGAGAAGATAGCTTCTTTGGCGTAAGCATCGGCTAGTTTGTTTCCCTGGATTCCGACGTGACTAGATACCCAAAAGAGGGTAATGAACTGTGTGTTAGTTATGGGCATTGATATCTGGTTTTGGATTTTTCTCGACATACTGTTGGGGGGTTGGTATGTATTTTTAATAGGTGCTAAAAGAGTCACTAAAAATTATGGCTTTGTTTATTTTGTTTTCATTTATGATGGCAAAAGCTTGGAGATCGCGGTGGCTTCAGCCGTAAAGACAGGGCAAGAATCAGGTAGCTTGAATATTTTTTGGAACTCGTTGTATACCACTGCGGCTCCCATTCCGGAGTCGTTTTAGATCCGTCGGTGAAGTATTATATATTTTGTTAATCGCCATGTTTCGTGGTATTTAATTAGTTTTGTTTATCGTTTTCCGTTTAAAACAAGGTGTATTTAGAAGGCGAGAACGAACTAGAGTAAAATGTGATACTATAATTTATACTAGTGTTATTATCATTAACAGCATGAAATATGAACACTATGATAGTCGTAGATTTATCGTGTAGTGTCGTACAGGAATCGGACACCAACTGCCAATAGCGCACTCCGCCGAGTCGGAATCGTTTGCAGTAAAAAATACGTACCCCTCTACACAGGCGGGAGCAGGGCGTTTGGTCTGACCGCCTCATGAATCCACATCGGCGTAAAAATGTCAATCGGTTTGTTTGTCGTTCCAACAATGATTTATAATATGTTAACATAACGCTATGCTTGCAAGCAGCCCCCGCAGCAACATCGCGCGTTGATCTACACGAATAACTATGTGCGCAGAGAAAAGAAATACAATTACAGGTATACGCGTTACATTATAACAGTGTTACAGCCTACAGGTGGGTATTATATTATTATACTATATACACATACGTGGCGTTGTATTGTGTACATTATAAAATATATATATATATATATATATTGTATTGGCGCGAGAAGTGGGGTCCGTGCACATAATAATAATAATAATAAAAATACAAATGATACGATTATTGTGCAGTGACGTACATAATATAGTCGAGCGTGTGTCTGTGGTAGTCGGTGTCGACCAAAGGGATTTTCTTGTGTGTTTAGCTCAGCAGGACGCGATAAAGCGTCTGTTATTGTGCGGTCTAGCGCGGGTCCATTGTGTACGACTTATCGGGCGGCCAATACTCGGCAGCGGCTGCTGTAAAGGACACACACACACACACACACACACACACAAGCCGCCAAGACTTTGATTCGCATAGCCGCCGACTCTAAAATATTGTTCGGCGTTGTCGTGGCCTTTTACTCGCGTGCATCTATTATAAAAAATATTGTCCGCGTGGCGATAATAACATATTATATGCACGAGACTCGAGCGCGCCCGAACCGGATCGTTTTCCGTATGAAAATATGCCGTGTTATATATTATATTCTCAATATTCTACGCAGTGCTTGATTTGAGGGGGGGGGGGACGTGAGAGGACGGAGTGCCTCTTTTTTTTTTAGAAAATATTTGTTTAGAACAAATTTAAAACTAGGTTTAATTTATTTTGGAAAAATTCTAAATAGCCAATTATTGTAAATCAAATTTTTAGAAAAATATTTATGGTAAAAACGTTTATTCGAGTCGAGTAGTTTATTTTTTACAATTTTTTAAAATATCAATATTTATTTGGAGTAAATTTATTTGAAACGTAATAACTTTTATAAAAATATTTTTTTTTTGGATATTTCAAACACGAGTAAATTTTAAATTATTTATTATGTCCATACAACTTTCACATTTTTTTTCATAGGTTATTAACTTGAATTAATTTTTCATTTTTATTTTTCAGGTCTTTCTGTGTCACTCGCTGAGTATATCAGGTCCATTTCCCCAGCCCTGCCATATTGGGATTTGGAATTTATTTTTCATTTGATTGTGCTGCTTGTACATGTTTTACCTAACTTATTATTTCCTGCAATATAATATATCATATTATAAACGTCGGTCGCGGTCATGTTTATACTTATTTGCTCTCTCATACACGCGTGTATATTATGATAATGTCTAATAATTTTGATTTCGTACATTTATATTGCTATACACACATATATATATAATATAATATAATATTATTATACGTGTATGTGTTGGTAAATCGCAATTCAGATTAAATAGCATTAAACCACGATCATTACACTGCAATTATACTCATTATATCTTATTAGATTTAAATCTTACATATCTTATACCTTATAGCTTAACTTTCTTCATACCAATATATAGTTCAATATGATATGATAATTTGAGGTGGTGCCTTTAAAAATGTTCGAAATCCTTTATTCGTTAATGCTTAAAGAAGAACAATCTCATTGGGTCTACCTATTCAAATTATAACGAATTTAACGTGCTTCTTTTTGAATTGCTTTTCCAAAAAAAAAAAAAAAAAAACGCTAATTACAAATCTGGTGTTTTCTTTTCTAAACAAAATGATAAACCCACGAGAGAAAATAGATTATTCAATATTAAAATATTATTTACAAATACAAGTTTTGGTCAAAAGTTTATAAACTATCTGGGTCTTGTAAATTTTAATTCATTATCAATTGATGTAAAAAAAAAACTATTCTTAATGATTGTACTAACATTAAAAAATGTATCAAAAACGTATTGTTCAATGAAATGTGTAAATGTTTATAATTTAGTATTACTAAGTCCATTTATATCTTATAAAACTTATTGTTATTTAATTTAATTTGATTTGTTATCACATGTGTATTATAACTCCCTACACCACCACAAGCTCTGCTTAAAGGTGTATGTAATTGTAGTTACTTATTTAATACTTTGTATGTTATGTTGTGTTAATAAATAATAAAAATATTTCTAATCAAAAAAAAAAAAAAAAATATATATATATATATATCAAATATAATATGTAGAACTGCATCATTTTATAAGATCAGTAAACGATATTTATTTATTATTATTTTTTTTTTTTTTTTTGAGTGTGTGTACAACAATATTATGTATGTACTGTGTATAAAAGATAATCATATTTTGTCCCTGCAAACGATTTTCTTGTCCTTCCTTCCAACAGTCTGAATATTCAATTATTATAAAATATGTACTTAATAAATTCATTCCATGTATTATCGTTCTGTAAATATTTTCGCATAATGTGTAAAATATAATTATATATAATGCCAATATATTATCTTATGTTGCAGTCGTTCAGAGTTGTCCGCGAAAATCGTATAATAAAACAATAATAATATAGGTACAATAATAATTTTAGTATATTATTGCTTAGACCACGCCTTTTCGATGTCATCGAAGTTCGTAACTAATATTTTATACGATCATATAGGTACGATAGGTATACTTATAGTATTATAAACTTAAAAATAAACGTTGTGACTGCGCTATTATATTATTCTGCATTCGCTCATAGTTTTTCTCTAAAACGTTGGATTTTGGTTTTGCGCGGGTTTAGGGGTAATATTTTAATGCATTCGGTTACGAAAATTATTCCTATATAATCGATCGTTATTATAATGTGAAATTTCCTTCCAACTGCCTTTTGCTCGATTTTACCGTAAACGAATGTTACGCCGAGCTCGCAACGATTTATCATCAGGCAATCTTTGAACGTCCGACTCTGCAGCCCAAGTCGAATTAAAATAATGACTATGGAAATTACGAGAGGGGACGAAAAATTAATGTTATAAAAACTTAGACACTTAGAAACATATTTATTTTTTATTACCTTCGTTCTCGCCCTCCGAATACGCGCGTAATCAATCACAATTTGATCAGCACACTTTACCTAATATTAGCCTTGAATTATTACGTAACGACTTCCGATGGTTTAAAAATCATTAATGACTCTATATAAAGGGGTGATCACATTGTTCTACGACCCATTGTAACATGTTTGAGCTTCTCCGAGAAACCTTATTCACTGTTCTTTTTTTTTTTCTTTAAATTTTATTATTTTTGATTTTGTTTTTCCGGGTTAATTTGAAAAAAAAAAATTACAATTTATATCTGGGATATTATTTCATAATCATAGGAATTGATAATTGCATAGAAATAATATAATCATGCAATAACACACTACAATATGGAATACCTAATTGTTTATTTTAATATGAAATCTTTTAACATTACAATAACATTATATTATATTATTTTCAATTAACATATACTTTGTTTTGAAATTGTCTAGGTATATAATAATATAATCTTAAAAACTATCTTCTTTTAAATATTTTGGTTGACCATAAGAAACTGCTGCTTACTAAATTTTTCACAACCAGTTAAATAAGTGTTGATTTATGTTGAAACTATAATAATAATAATTTATCAAAATATAATAATAATATGCGGTCGGCTCTCGGTAACTCGGTGTATCGAATAATTAATAAAAACTCCCTTTCGATTTGCCATCATAACACTAAATTTTTAAATAATCATGTCAATTCGAAAATAACTAATCGCGCAAGTTTTCAATATCTAAAATTTTTTCCATTGTAAATATATTTCAAATCCAATGTTAGACAATAATGTTTCGACGAAAAGGTCCAAGACACACAATTACAACTCACCATAACGAGTGAAGAAACGAAATGGGCTTGGGAACATATTGTTACACGTAGTAAATATATCTACCGTGAGGTGTATGGACGATTATCATTTAAGTCGTTCATTGTTGTTTAGATTGAATATAATTGATAAAAAATGTGAACTACCTATCGCTAAAGTCGAAAACCGGTGTACAATATTCCCACTAGGTAAAATCGGTCGTGATTATACATTGACTGTTTATTTTTACATAGGCTATTGATAGTGTTGAGCAAAGATAATTAAATATTTATCTAGACGAGGATAAAGATAATTTAGTATAATTTTATCTAGATAGAGATAATATTTCAGTAAAATAAAAAGATAACGGGTAATTGAAATTTATCTAGATAAATAAAAAGATAATTTTCTTTTCTATTTCATAGTGATTTATAATTACATAAAATTTAATACAACACTTTTGGCCTTTATTATACCTGCCCAAAATTACCTGTAAAATAAAAAATTGTCAGTTATTAGAATAAGAACTTATTTATTTAGATGATATAGTTAAGATGACACAATTATTTATCTTAGATGACATATCATATAAATATTTTTAAATTTATCTAGATAAGATAAAAGATAATTAATTATTTATTTAGATAATTCATCTGGATAAATTTATCTTATTATGCTCAACACTGGCTATTGAACGACACTGTTAACTACTGTCCTCTGTGCTCTTGAGTGTTACTAATCATAGAGTTCCTTCAGTCAATACTAATTAGACATAATTCTTTAGTTTATATACTGCACCAAATAATGGTAAATTTGTTTTTCATAGTCCTATTAGTAGAATTTCATATTCCAGTAACGAACATCTATCTAATTTCGAAATTTTTCTTTGGTGATAGTTGTAAATTGAAAAAACAGTTACTTGTTTTTTAGTTTATTTCTATATTATGATGTTATTTCCAACTTATGTACTGTACACTCTGCCCTCTAGGAAGTTATGCCGTTACTATCAATAAATAAGTAAAACAAATACAAAAATGTATTGAATAAACAAAAAACTATAAATTTCACATAAATTCTTAAAAAAAAAAAAATAGGTATACGCGTATAAGTATAAATGTGTAGGTAATAGTTTTTTTTTTTAATTCACTGCACATTTTGTAAAATATAAAGCGGTTAGCAACTCCATTCAATTTCTAAATTATCTTATGTAAATTATAAATTATACTCCAAATTTATATTATGTTTTCGATTAACCTAGTTTATGTCTTACCTTGTACAGTACACATATTATTACTATATCAGTTATATACACATCTGGAACGAAAACTATAGGCGTGACCAGACAAATTGTATAAATTGTATGCATTATATTATTATTTTCGCATTATAATATCAGCATATAATATGATTACGACGATATTATTATATGTTATTATGTTTTATTCATTTACTGCATTATAATAATATGTAGTTGTAGTATCGCATTTAATTTGAGCGAACGGAAATTCTTCAATTTTACTCCGTAGACATTTATTACGAATTGAAGGATTTTACAATGAATACCTATTAATATCATTTTTATAGTCTTATGAAATATCCAGTGTAATATAATCAATATAATCTCAAAGCATAAACATTGTAAACTTAATCGCATTCTTGTGTTTGTAATCGGATCATTAATTTGATATGGCTATTACATATATACTTCATAAAACGTTGATTTTGTGCAAAGCCCAATGTAAATATACGTTATTTACGTCAACCGCAGTATAATAAAAATATATTATTTTGAATATTAAAATGTTTTATCACCGACAAAATCACTATTCTGCAACTGTGTACCAACCGACGTAAATTATCACTTGTACATCATTATATTTATATAAGTTATAGACAATATTTTTTTTTTTAATAATTTTAATTTTAAAAAAAAAACTTTATTGTCGAGCATCGTGCAGTTCTAATCAACCTCACTAAAAGCACGCCGCACTGTGGTTCAAAATGAAAATAGTTGGCCAAAATTCGATATTTTGAATTTTAAAGTACCTACTTAAATAAAGCTAGTAAAAATGTTTTCTATATTACCCAAGACGTGTAAATAGGTATGTTAAACTTATGTTAAAATATTATTAGGAACATCCATAAAATAATAATTGAAGTGGACAAAATATTGTTCTATTTTTTTATGAAAACTATTTTGTTTTTTTAATAATCATCATATTATAATTTAACTGTCTACAAAAAATTGAATTAAATTGAGATATTTATCAATATTATTTATCTATATTTGATAAGATACAAAGATTGTGTGTTTAATGACTCGATTATAAATTTACAATTGTCATTAATCCGTATGGGGTAACTGAAATATAGGTAAAATGTTACAAATAATACGATAGTAAACTTAAACGCTTTTACAAGCATACAAATTTTATTTTTTTTTCATCGTGTACACGACCAAATCAACATCACCACATAGACCACAATCTACCGACTACAAAAATATCACCATATTTGCTTGTTTCTTTGTAGTGAGAACTTAAATTTTAAAAGCCTCATACCCTAACCTAAACCAACCTATTCGCATGTTTCAAGGAGTGTTTGCATGAAGTTGGAAATAATTGTGATCCTAAAAATAGCAGTTGTAATGGCAACGAGGAAGATTCATTTTATTAAGTGTGTATGTTTGAATATTTGAATATTACGAATATTGTAATAATAAATAGGAAAATATAAATAACGTTCTACACTGACCAGCTATATTTGATTTTCTGTTTTTTTTTTTTTTTTTTTTTTAGTAGACATACGAATACGTCTTATCATAATAATTATCATACAAATGATAGATCATTTCAAAAGCCTTTTGCGAAAATTAAAATTTCGGCCATCTATTTTCATTTTTAATCAACTGTGCGCCGCCGCGACCGCTGCACGATGATCGCGATGAATGTCTGTCACGGACTCGTTTTAAATAGCCACCGCGCTCAGTAATTATTTCACTATACCTGGGTATACGACTCTGCCCATATCTCACTTAAATCGTCGTATCAGGGCTTGCTTTAAAAAAAAAAAATAATTGTTTTACGTTATTTATAGCATAACGCTGCGTAATTTTGGCTACAAATCGTTTGCGCAAAAAAAACACAACTCGATTGCGCACATATATTTTGGCTACCTGTGACGAAAATCCATAGTATCAGAATTCGTTTGCGCACACGTTTTCCTTCTCACTTTAACAGGCTTAGGACTGTCTGCTTTTCGAGTAGCATCCTTGTAATAAATGTGTTCTACGTATCCTAACTGAATTTGAGACCTAATTGGTCAGGTCTCGAGTAGCATCCGTAAATACGTGGCCCGAATGCGGAATCTAATAAATTCTCGGATTGATCGCTAAAATGAAAATAAATCGTATTGAATAAATATTTTAACGAAACGAGTGTTATGACTTTTGAGTAAATGGATTTTACATTATTTCGTCTTGCGTTATTTACAGCCGTTTAAACGATGATATTCTACATATTATTTTGATCATATTTGTTTTGTTTTGCGGTGTTAAATTACTTTTTGTTTACTCGTTCTAATTACGTTTCCGAATTTCAATCGTTTTTTTTCCTTTTTTTTTTTTGTCGTATTACATAACGTCGTTATGACGTTTGCAAGCCCTGCTGCGTTACATCATGCACAAGTTTATAATATTTTACCTGCGCCACGTATGCCGTTTTATTTGTACGCGTATTGCACAAGAGTTTTTATGATTTTCGAGCACGCGATACACATTCAATTTGCTTGATTATTATTATATATTGTTATTTTTTTTTCAAAACCATGATATAATGTCAAATTCGTGATCGTTTTAAATTAATGTTTTTTTTTTTTTTTTTGTTCGAATAATTTGCGGCTCGCCGTAAAACATAATATATTAACGCCATTCGGCGTTGCCTGAACTATTCTGTATCTACAGTGCTTGGCAAATTATTATTACTCCGTTATCAGTAGAAATTGGGTAGTCGATTAATTATCGTTGATATTTGTTATTTTGCGTTACGCACCTGCCTATTACTGCACGCGGGTAGTCGAGTGCCTAGATACTTTTTCCTGTATATTTATTTTCAGTACGTCTTATATTATTAATTTTATTCGAATTCAAAACGAAAATTGAAAATGTATACGCTTTTCGGAATAATTATAGTATCTGCAGTTAAAAAAGTCAATATTGGCGTATTTGCTTGAAATGTTTAATTTTAGATAAAATCGTATTTATACAATTATAATACGTATGATATGCATACCTTTTATAAATGATATTGAAATAATAACATTATATTATCAAATATATTATACAAACATATCATAAACTGTTTGCAGCGTACATTAAAATATATGCCTGTGATAAAATAATGCACTAATAAATAAATTATTAAATAATTCAAATCATAAATGTTTTTAAAAAACTTTCTTAGTCGGAACACCGACTAGTTTGTTGTATGTCCAGATAATATCGCACTCGTTTTTTAAATACCCGATCTTCGTTCGTCTTATGTGCTTATCAAAATATTATAATAGCAAAAAAATCTCCAAAGATTAATGTTATTACGTGTTCTTTATAATATAACACATGACATCTTTCACAAAACAATGAAAATATTCCGTAACCAATATCACTATATATAAATATGTATGCTGTGAACATTTCAATTGTTCAATGAACTCATTTTATGAATTATAATCAAGATAGGTAATGTTTATCGTGTATGTGCCCATATTATCTAATTATTTTCTTGAGTGTTGTTATTGTAAATGTTATCAATCCATTGAATCCATTCAATGCGGTACCTATCTATAAATGTTTATCTATTATATTTTTTTTTATTTAAATAATATTGAATATTCATTCATTATATTATAATGCACTTTCAACAAAAAAAAAAAAAAAACATATATTCATTTGACTGAATTAGTGAATGGTTTTTACAATAATCGGAGATTTTCGGCTACGGTGGTTAACCGAAAAAAAATGTTTTCAATTCAATGTCCTTTTTTTTCTATCCTTGAATGTTTAAAACAACAAACTAAACTATCTAAACTTTAAATTTACGAAAAGACATCTTTGATACAGTATTGTGGAGTTAAGAAAGTTAAAAAAGCCCGCTTTGCAAGCGTGCTACATATTCCTGATTTCTAAACTTATTTTTAACAATAAACCATATAATTCCACATTTGATTTCAAAAAATACTGGAGTACTACTGTACTACCTATATAGTATATACTCGTGCATGATAATAAATATATATTACAATAATAGTAAATAATATTACGAATAAAATACCTATCTCCGACTTGATAACCAATTCAGCAATCGTAGCTATGTATATGAGTTGGTACACGGGAACACCACAATAAAAATAAACGCACCTCTAGCAATACTTCTAACCGTGGTTACTCATCGGTAACTATAACGGATGTCGTTTGAAAGCGGTTAAGAAACTTGCATTTTTTTTTTATATAGAAATAAGACGGTTTTTAAATAACGAATTAAATCTCTTTTTTAATTTATATTTTATATAAATATTAATATGTTATGCTCATATATGCCCGTGTAGGTATCGTAATTACTAGGGCTCGGGTGTTGATGACCATAAAACAATTAAAAAATAACCTAAAAAAAAAATGCAAATATGACATAAAAATGACAAAAAATGACCTTAATAAAATGTACATGTATTCACTACAACACAACAACAACGACTGTAATCGGCGAGATAAAATCGGATACTAATTTATAATTTCCAAATCTTAAATTATCGGTCTAATGGTGGACAAGAAACGATAAGAAGTGAAACTATTGTTAGTAAATTAGCGAGAGCTCAATAACAAGGTTGGAACATATTATTTAATGAAGGATATGATTCAAGATATTATGATTCAATGGTGGGTTTTCAATTAACTCGTTGTATTTCTTTAAACTATGTAGTGGAAAATGAGTATAAATGAGTAAAAGTTTGGAAAAATTATCTATTACGCAAAAAAATTCAATAACTACTAATAACTAATTATTCAAACTTCATATACGTCCATACGTCATATTTTACCGTTAAGTTGTCATTTCGTCGAACGACGAAAAAGGGCCCCGTCGCT
Organism: Pentalonia nigronervosa; assembly: GCA_014851325.1. Lineage (NCBI taxonomy): Eukaryota > Metazoa > Arthropoda > Insecta > Hemiptera > Aphididae > Pentalonia > Pentalonia nigronervosa. The sequence goes on along the minus strand of JACXSJ010001736.1, from coordinate 53,794 downwards.
CAAATACGGAGGGAGGCTCACAGGGAAATTCTCGGTTTCCCGGTAGACCTATCGACCCATTGACTACCCTATCAACTCAGAAATAATGTTTGGTCTTAGATTGGTCAGATACAATGCACTAGGCACTTAAAGTATATACGCATGTACACGTGTACTCGCCGCCACTGTGATTTTAAAACGTTAAGCGTGTAATTGACTTCAGGGTTTGTAATTAATTGTTATCAATTCGCGGTTTGATTGTTGATGCGCTATTATAATATAATTGTACAAGACGAATACCTATATTATATACAATTGCATGAAAACACGTTTTTACGAATAAAATAAATACGCTTTGAGGTCATTGTAAACAATATTTGCTCTTATAATCAACATGTCACACAGCTCAATTAAGGTGCACAATTTCTGATTACGCAACACTTAATTAAAAATAATATACCTACCTAATGAATTACCTACTATTTAAACCCGACTCGTGCGCTTTTAGAAATCTTAAAATCACATTTTTATACAATATAATAGCTCGACATAACACGCATATTCGTGTACTAAATATATATATATATATATATATGCATCAGATAAACAAATGTGCATTTTGTTAATCGTTTAAATTATGTTTACGATGGACGTAGTTTTAAGATCACATATGTGAGCACAATTTCAAGTCATTATTTAAGAATTTTAGCATTTTGTTGCGGAAATTTCGTCGTTACGCGTGACGACTATAGAAGAATCCACGGCGAAGGAAAATGACTTATCTACAGTGTACGATAATAATAATAAAACATAATTTGTTAATACCATTGCGATTAAAACTGACGTTTTTTGTACATTGGTGTAATTACACTATTATTATTATATATAAATTAAAAAAAATGATACCTACTATAATATAATATGTATATAGGATACTAAAGCCGTATAATCATAAACTTTTATGGACAATAAAAAGTATATGATTATAATTTTTATTTTAAAGTCGTGTAAAAACTCGCTCGAGAAACTGCAGTGGTAACGGTCATCGTGTAAGTCTTATGGTCATAGGCGCAATTCGAGTTTCGAGTTTTTGGGTGGGCTGTTATAATTTACAAGTGTATTTATGCCCTCGGGTATAGATAAATACAAACCATTTGGAGGGGGGCTACGAGTGATTTTGGGGGCTTAGACCTCTTTCCCCCCAAATTGCGTTTATGCTTATGGTACCCACCTATATACGTGCAGTCACTGCTGTATGGAACAAAATCTCAATTTATTTTTTTATACTCTATTGCTATAACATGCACGCTTTTTGGTAGTCAAAAAAAAAAAAAAAATGACTACGGAAAAAAACCCACGGAAGTGTGGAAGTCCACGCAAGTGCCATATAATTATTATAATTATTTATTATTATTATTATTGTACTGTTTTATAATATTTTGTTGGTTAAACTATAATATGTAACATTGAATGAATCATAAAAAATTAGAACGATAAATTGAAAATAACATGACATAATGCATATGTTACAATCTTTATTTGATCTTAGAATCTCCATCATAATGTGTACAAAAATATAAAAACAAATTTTGACCTTCGAATTTATCGTAAAGTTAAATTGTTAACTAGGTTTAATTTAGATAAGTTAGGTTTAACAAACATAGTTTTTTAGTTTTAATTTTTGTATATAGTAGGTTACATTATTTGTTTGAGACACATTTGAATGGATTAACACTGTTGTCAATCCATCGAGACATAAATGTATCAATTGAAGAAGTTATTAACGAATTAGCAACAAAATCAAAAAAATTGAATTTTGTATTGTAATATTTTCTTTGTAAAAGATATTCAATTCTGTTTTAATAAAACATTTAATCTCGAGTAACGCGTTATATATTATAGTTTTGGCATCATAGATTGTATATACGAGTATTATAATGTCATTGCGTTAATAAGTTATTATATTTCATGGAAACCTTGTGGGTGAGGAGAACGAAACCTCTCTCGAGTTTGTGACTACTTGGTAAATTCATATCTCCTCCCCCCCCAAAAAAAAAAAAAACCAAACAAAAGCCTAAATACGCCAATAGAGTTAACTATTGTAACTGTTGTAAGTCGTGACTATAATAATATGTACTATCTAAACTATAAGTGTTCACTATTCATTGATGTCTAATGGAGCACTACATGTTTTCGAGTACTGGAACATCCATTCGGACGGATATAGGTACCCGCTTTCAATAAATTGCATTTTTTTAAATAAAATGTTTTTTGCTCGAACTAGTCAAAATGTTTATCGTCAATAATTGGGCAATAAAAATGCAATTTATTGAAAGGCGTGTACATTAATTCCTCTTGTATTTAAACCATAACATCAGATCAAACTCGAACGAAAAATAAATGTAAAGATCCTTATAATTTAAATTTTTTTTTTTTATCCGTGGGCTTTTTTCCGCTATTAGAAACACTGCGTGCGATGTTTATCGCAATCAATATGTTTTTTAGTTAGTAAGAAGAAAAGCGTCTCAAACAAACGCGTTCGGTGCTTTTGTGCAACCGTTCGTTTAAACAATACACCTATAGGTGTACAATATGATTCGAAGATTAAATGTAGCCCATCATAATAATATATAGTTTGAAGAAAAAACACGTATACATATATATATATGTGTGTGTGTGTGTGTGTGTGTGTACATAATACGATATAATCGTATCGTGGGCTCTATATTTTTTGGGCCGGTAAATATTTTTCATCGCCTTCGAGTATCCGCGATAAGTTAAACGTCATCTCGACAAAAAATATTCGTATTACCGGAATTTATGAAATTAATGTATACACGACAGCGACAAAAATAATTACAATATATATATTATACCGCGCGGCATGTATTATTCTGATTTACAAGCGCGTAATTCGTCGAGAAATACGGTTTTCGATAGTGTAATACCTATACGTATATACATAATATAATTTATTCGGACGTCGTTTGCATTCGAGAGGAAAACTCGTGTGTTGTTTACCGTCGTTTCGTCGTCGTCGTCGTCGTCGTCTCCTCCTTATATATTATACATACACAGTGATAACTCCGGCCGGGCACGCTGAGAAAAAAAAAAAAGAAACGGTCCTCGCCCCTCGGCAGCGTCTACGGCGGCGGCGGCTCGTCTGTATCGCGCCACGCGGTTTCTCTTTCCCGTCCGACGGTCGCGTCCCTACGAAATGATAATAATAACAATAATAATATGTATTTTATAGGGCAACAACTGCGTTGTAAATAACCGATTAATACGAAAAGCGAATATACCCAACTGTAATATACGTCAGCTGGTAGCGGCGATAATAATTTTTCGAAACGAGTGGCGGCACGACATAAAAAATATTAAAAAAAATACGCGTTACAATCGTATACATACACACGTAGATACACATTATCCGGCGTACGATAATAATAATAATAATAATAATATCGTATATTATTGTGATATGTGCGACGGCCCGGGCGAGTCTAGAGTCGTTTATTCTTCTCGTTTTCTCTCCCGATTCGTTTTCAATTATGCGGCGCCGCCGGAGCGACCGTCGGGTCGTGTGTCGTGTAGAACCCACTCGAGGAGATAAAAAAAAAAAAAAAAACCGTTGGGCACATATTATACCAATACCGCGGTCGTGTGAAATAGTAGTGTTCCCGTACACATTAAACGTTGTGCACGTGCGTCACGGGTACGCGAGGAAAAATCGTCGTAAATATGAATTTTGAAAAACACATCGCGGCGGTACACCGTCATACCACTGAGCGGCGCGTCGCGGTATCGTGCCCTACAACATGAACGCGAACACGCGTACGCACGGTACACTCGATGGTACAACGTCACCGTCAACGTGTAAATACGTTGTATGACGCGATACGAGTGCGCGCGGTTACCGTCTAACACAATAATATTATTATTATCATAACGTACAAATGACAAAATATTATCGTGCGCAATTCAATATATATGCATACGTAATATACGCGCGCGTGTGTGTAGAAGTGTTACCTGCACGACAATTATTACGAGAATAATGGTGTGCGCACGGTGATGGTCGTGGTTAAGCGAATATTATTTAAATATTATTTAAACGCGCATAACTCACAGAGGTCGCCTGCACTGGCGCGTGTATATATAGTATAAATATAAATATGGGGACGAGTGGGTACATATTTTGTATCGTTATAGTCGTTTGGCTTCTCGTACGGTCTTTCTTCGTGGAAAAAAATTCTTCGTCACAGTCGGTAATAATAATAATAATCAGAGTCTCGTATACGTCATGAGGTGTACACGTCGGTCGAACTCACGCACCGCGCGTATATCATACATTGTGTAATATTATTATAATATGCCTACGCGCGTATGACGTGGTTTAGTGTTATAAACACGGTTTAAGGTATATACACCTGTACATCTCAAACCGCGGTGTTAAATCGTTCGACTATTTTACCCCCATCGCGCACCTCATCGCGCCAGCCATTATAAACCCAACTATTATCCGGTGTGTATTTATACACCTTCGACAGTAATCTATTATGCACATTCTCGTTAACGGCATAATAAATTCCGTACAAAATGTGTTTCTGAAAATTATATTAAAAACACCTGTATGATATTACGTTTTTTATCTTTACTTTCAAATCTATGTATAAAAATGGAGCCAAAAATGTATAACAATTCATCGATCGAGAACGGTTGTGCCGATTTGGCTCAAATTTTTTTTTTTTTTTTTTTTGAATTGTTCGTAATCGCCGGGAGAAGGTTTTTACGAAAAAAAAATTATGGAAAAACCCAACCCCGGGAGGTGCTCAAACAGAGATTTTGAGATTTACGATGGAAATATTTGTTCATAAATGGTTGCTATACCACCAGTCTCTGTTTGTTTATTAAGTTGTCAGTGGTTGCATATTTATAACTATTATAGATTAGTAAGAATATATTATTATATACGTATTTTTGCAAATAAATTTATAGAAAAAAACCAATCTTCGGCGCGGGCAACTGTCGCGACGTTTTTCATACCCGATTCTGATTTCACTCATTTGCCCACTTCGCGGGGTCCGCAGTCCACCGCAGGTGCTCCTCACATATTGTCCGCGATCCGATGCAGTAGATTGCCTACCCTAGGCGGTTTAAATGCATGTAAATCACTCCAGGTTAACCTTAATATTTGGCTCGGGCAACGCCGGGCGGGACAGCCAGTGAAAAATTATGTACATCCTCGGCCACGGCCGTACTGCAATCTTTAGCACGCATATAATATATTATACCGTACTCGGAAAATGTGTCCGATGAAAATAAGTGGTTAACGGTATGGCACATAAAAATTAAATTTCTCGGATAATTTAGTATATTGTTGCTTTATTTCAAAAGGCGAAAACGTGTTAACGCGTTTCCTCGATTCACTCGTGACGTCACAATATTATTCACTCATTATTGTTTCTCGTCACATTATAATAACATTCCCGGCCATACCTTTAAAATAATCAGAGGTAACGATGATGTAAGCGATCTTTTTATTTTTTTTTTTTTTTTTTGTCAATTGTCTTTGCGTATAGGGTAACAAAAATAAGTTTGGCAAGCGGGTAACGCCCTGCTGTACAATAGACATCGAGTGGGTCACTTTCGTGGATGTGTGTAATTTGTATTCAATGATATTATAAATTATATACGAAAAACGATTCTGTGCGAAGGTGGTCGGTCAGCCTACATAACTAAGTATATTTTAAGATATTATTGATATTAAAATAATTAATTTTATTACTATTAATAATACGGTAGAATTCATTTTTGCACAAAACACTGCATTTAAAAAATTAATTAAGTGCGTAAAATATAATAATATACTTTAAAAGTTTCAAGAGCCCTCAAAAAATATTTTTAAATCACAACGAAATAAATAACATCTTTATTCTTCATTTAAATATTTAATTTCGTCCATATTTGAACTTGAAATGTCTATAAAAAATACCTCATTTCAATTGAATTTTTTTTCAAATTTTCAATCCTTAGTTATGAAACTGAAAATTTTATACACTTTTAACTTTAAAAAAATTTGCAAATGTTTGCTGATGAATTTCGATTTAAATTTGGAGTTTAAACAATTATATAAAAAAAAGTTGTGTCTATGAATTTTTATTATTTTTGATCTGCTATTTTAACAACTTATGAGGAATCTTGTATTCAATTTTCAAGGAGTTTGACACAACGAATTTTTTTTTATCGATATTTAAAAAATACCAACAATTTCTTAGGTTTCCAGTTAGCTCAAAAATTGTCAAAATATTTTAAAATTTTTTTGATGCATAGAAAATAGTAATCTTAACATTTGGTGAAATTTTTAAATTTTCTATGATTATTCCTTTTTGAATTACATCAAAATATGGAAATCATTCCCGGAGAAAACGGGTGAATATCCAATGTCTAATTTTAAACGCTCATAAAAAACTAGTTTGACTTTTCAAAAAATGTTTTATTTTTTAGAATGATAGAAAATCTTATAGAAAATATTGTATTAAAATTTTCAAATCTTAGATTTAAATAAAAAAATGTTATGAATTTCCTAATTAAAAAAAAACTGCAAATTTTCGTGATTTTTACGTATTTTGTGGAAATGTTAACTTTAGACGCTTATAAAAAATTATTGGAGACTTTCGCTCAACTCTTTTTTTAATTTTCAGTTACAAAAAGTTATGAAAAACTTTGTACAACATTTTCATGTTTTTTGACCGATTGAAAAATAATTTATTGATAATAATAAAAAAAAGTAAAAAAAAAACCCAACAATTGATTATTCCTATAAAAAAATCAAAAAAAGACAAAATATTTTAAAAATTTTATTGTATAGTGAAATTGCTTATATAAACATTTTGTGAAAATTCCATATATCTACTGTGATTATTTTTGGTGTTACGCCAAAAAACAAAATCAATTTTGTCGAAAAATCGACTTTGCAAAAAAATTCCCGTTTTTCCGTTAATTTTTTTGTTGTTTTTCCCGACGCGTTTGAAAACTACGGGAAAGTTTTTACTTTTGACAGACACAAAAAAAGAAGATGAAAGCACACATCATTGGAAAATCAATACATTCCTCGCTCCGCTCAGTATCTAAAAAACAAAATACGAACAAATAGGTTGTATAAAAGCGAGAGAGTAGCAGGTAACCGCTGTGCTGTAAAGTCGGATTCGAGTATATACTTCGTCAGTCGCCGTAAATTATTATGTGTTAAATTTGAATTTAACGACAAATCATTGCATACGAAAAACGATTCTAAACGGAGACGGTCTGTCGGCCTAAACGTACTAAGTTTATTTTATCGCGAATTGTACGTTCGTAGTATTTATGTTGCTGTTATTTATTTATTTTACAAACGAGAAATCGATACATAACATTGGGGTACATACATCAAATTGTCTGCACACCTTCTTTAAACCAACTCTTGTATTGAATGTGTTGATCAGTAATTTTACGGTATATAAGGCAATAGGTATGTAGGCAATAGCATAAAATGAATTTAAATATTTCGAAAACGTAAAAAAAAATAACCTATGACAATATATTTTTCATGTGCTTGGGATTCAGTGCGGTTTGCGAGGAACCTCGTGTTACGTTTTCAAGTATACACAGCTATAAAAATTGAACATTTTGTGAATTTTTAAATACAAAATAATTCGCAAACTTATTGCAAAATCTCTATTTCAGAGTAATCTGCGGGGGGGGGGGGAAGAGAATAAATTGTGTAAATTTAAAAATTCCAAAAAACCAGAATTCGAACGAAACCGTCATCAGACCGAAAAACGGAGCGCGCTCGGTGAATCGCCCTGTATGCGACGTTACAAATCGTAATATCGTTTTTCGCGCCGTCCGCACACGCGGCACGCCGAGAACAATAATCAATGGTAAACAAATTACAATTATTCACGTACAATGAGATCAAACGAACCCCGGCTAACCGACACACAGAGAGTTCCCGCGAGTGTATAATATTATTATAATATGCACACACCCATACAATATAGTACACATAATGCCTGTGTGTAGGTACGCGTACGTAGGTACACAGGCGCGTAATAACAATATTATATGTGTCTATCGGTCGGTCGGTCGGCGGCGGCGGCGGCGGCGGCGGTGATTGGGTTTATATTATCATTATTGTTGTTGTTACTGTTATATTATTTTGGTTGCATAATGAACGAAAAACAATAATAATTATTTATTGTTATTATTAATTTTTTTTTTTTTTTCGATTTACCATTATTCGCGCCGAGCCAACTACGCGCACACGACGGTACAATATAATACTAATAATATATCGGGAGTTTGTGCGTACAATGGCCGATTCGTGGGACGTAGGTATGTTACGATATTGTGCACGCGAATGTACATAGTACATTATATACGTTTATACGGTGTGCGTATTCGCGCGTGAAGTGTGTGACACGGGTAGAGGTGCGAGGCGATTTTTTTTCAGCGCGCTCGCCCCTTTTTTCGGTGCTCAAACCGCCAAGCGTATTGTAACGTTGAATTCTGATTTTTCGAAGTTCAAAACACGCGCCCCAACACCGCGTTGTTTTCGAATTCTCGAGATCCGCGCTGACCACTGCTGCTTAAGGACGGTCCTGTGACAACGCACGCTTCAGTTTTTCACTTCGAATCATTCGGCAGATATATTTTTTTTCGAGAACTCTGGTGTACCTTAATCAAAATTCGAACGAGTAGTTTTTGGTTCGTCTATAATTTTGTGTACCTAACTGCTAATAAGATAATAATGTCTATTCGGCAATGGGTTATGCAGATATGAAGGCGGCTTAGAGAATTTGAAAATGCTAAAGTAATTACTATATCGATCTATCAATATAAATAATTTGTAAAAATGGTCCAAGTATAACAAATGCCTACTACATCTAGTACTACATACAATTTATATTTTTGTACAACCCTTTGTATGGATCGGTGTCCTAAGTGTAAACAGTTTTAATAACTCAGAAACTAATCATTAAAATTTCGATTTAGACACATCAACATTTTCATGAAAATCAACCGCTAAATAATTTGCAATGAAAAATCTGTGTTTTCGTTTGAAAAATAGAAGATTGTATCACCACAGGAGCAACGCTCCATGAGTACAAAAAATCAGGAATTTGAGAATATTATGGTCTTTAGGTATATACAAAAAAATTCTAAAAACCAAAATTTGAAAAATGTATCTATTGTAGGAAAAATGGAGTTCACATGCTTAAAAATCGCCATGTATATACGCGCACCTACATAACCGCATATAAGCGTATAAAATTTAAACTTGTTACGGAAAAATATTACCATTTTTTATATTTTTATTTAGAATCAATCTATATGTTATTAATCTATATATATTATATAGATGTAAAACTTGTGAGATTGTAGTAGGGGGTAATATCTGGATCTACCGAACCGATTTTGAAAAATATTTTACCAATAGAAAGCCACATTATTTGTGAATGTCATAGGCTATATATTAACCTATATTAGTCCGATAATTTGTTATATATAAAATGCTACATTGATTTTTATTGAGCTCTTCCGAAACGGTTTGACCGATTTAATGAAATTTTTGTGTATATTTGGTGAGTCTGAGAATAGGTTATAGTCATGAGGATTTTCCAAAATTAACATTTTAAAGAGGTATTCGTACATAGATTTTAAAATTCACGATGGAAATCGAAAATTATTTTTGTTTATTAATGGTTGCCATTGGTTACAACTTACGGATTATAATAGTAATAATAGAAATAAATTTTAGAAATCACATATCTATATATAAATATCCGTCTGTCTGTTCTTTATGCATTTTCAAACCGTTCAACCAATTGCGATTAAATTTGAGACAGAGATAGATTAGACCTCTAACTAGAAGATAAGCTAATTTAAAAAGTTAAAGGTCTAACCCCTGGAAATGCTCATACAGGGATTTTGAGATTTACGATGGAAATATTTGTTTATAAATGGTTGCTATACCACCAGTCTCTGTTTATTTATAAAGTTGTCAATAGTTACATATTTATAACTATTATAAATTAGTAAGAATATATTATTATATACACATTTTTGCAAATAAATTTATAGAAAAAAACAAATCTTTGGCACGGGCAACCGTTGCAATGTTTTTCATGTACCTACCTAATTCTGATATCACTCACTTACGCGCCTCATGGGGTCCTCAATCCACCACAGGTGTATTGCCTACCTGATGTTTTACTGCTCACGTATTGCCCGTGATCTAATGCAGTGGATTGTCTACCTAAGTGGTTTAGATGCATGTAAATCACTTTAGATTAATCTTAACTTAATATTTGGCTCGGGAAACACTGGGCGGGACAGCTAGTATAATATAAAAATATCATGACAGATATACTGGTATATATAGAATTTTTTTTTATTTACATAAGCGATACGATAAGGGAAGTCACATCCTGCGGTGACAACTTAACGTGATTACTACTTTATTACCTATAGGTATATTTATTTGAAATAAGTCTCTGCACCGTTGTCGTTTCAGACGCGTTGGATTTCCAGGAGGAGATTTCCAGGAGAGTGAGAAAATTGCAGGGTTTGGATGTGCAGTTGATAACTTTGATCGGAATCTGGAATAATGTACTTGTAATTATTATACTGTTTCGATTTTTAAATCGTCTTGGAGTTTGTCGTTGGATATTGTGTACCAGGGTTCAGAAGTATGACGAGACGCGAAGGGTTATTGATTGGAAAGCCAGCTGCGTATGGTACGGATTTTGGTTTAACAGAACCCTAAATCTGAATAACATAAGCCCAAATGGGTGATGGGTCTTATGAGTGACTTATATAGAATATTTTTTGTATCTTTCACTTAATAGGGAGATCGGTCGGAGGAGCTGTAAAAAAATATTACTCTACCGCATAATATATAATATTATAATGGAACGAAAGAATCACACGCGAATCATATTATATCGATAGGACAATAACGGTGAAAAATTCGATTATTATTATACCTAGGTGCCTATATAGTGTCGACTTGGTGGCGTTTAATGTACACAATATCATCAGTCGGTGCTCGCTCATTCGGCTTTCGGCTTTCGACAAACGCAAACAAGACGTATGAATTCGCGTAATAGCAATAATATTATTATAATTACTTATCATATGTCATTGTTATTGGTTATTACTTATCACTTATTATATACTCATTACTCAAGATTCCACACAACATACTTATACAACGATGTGAACGTACTGCCAGTAAAAGAGTTATTTTCCAAAGCTTCGATACTTTACATAATTAAAAATAATCTTACTTCTAAAACTGGGCATAAGTATAATACTAGACAAATATCTAATATCAAACTATGTACAAAAAAATAATAACTATCTCAAAAAAACCTCACGTTTTGGTTACTACAAGAACAAAATATAAACATACTTACAACTCGTGTACGTAGGATTACCTATTACATTACTTATCATACGTACATTAATAATTAGATTATGATTTTAGTAATTATTGATAATTGTATAGTTTTATAGATTTAAATTGTATTATTTTTTAACTACACGATTTTTGCCTTCATAATACTACATTATCATGCAAAACATTTATCTACTTGATATTTTACGAGATAAAAATGTACTGTAATTATTATTTAATTGTATTGGCTAACGAACTTGCAGTGTTTCAAATTATGAACTCACGCGTCTCCTCCACCCTCCACACGAACACGTCCTGTGGGGCCCATTATCTTCTTGAAGAATAAATAAAATGAAACAATAATATGACATATATCATAGGTACCTACAAGGAGGGTCTAAGGCCAACTATTCAGGGAAGTCATATAGAGCCCCCCCCTCCAGTCTATGTTAACATATTTAAAAGTCGGCGAATAAACTATACGGCGGACCGGGTGGCAATACTGTGGTAAACAGTTCCCACACGTTCCTTGTTTTTGAACAGAAAAAAAAATATACTTTTACAAGTGCTCATGACGTTTATAAACTCAAAACACGTCTGCTGCAGTCTATCCCGACGTTGCATCGCGTGTTATCGTCCACATTCGCGCGTGTATGTGAAATAATATTTTAATCGTTTTGCGCAGATCGACGTTATCATCTCCCTTCCGCACCTATAACGACATTAATATATAATAATAATAATAATATTCGTATGTCATGCGCGTCGGTGCACATAACGGACGAGGAGAGGAAAACGCACGATTAAAGGGGTACCTACGGCACATTCGAGTCATCCCGCCGCCGCCGCCGTGAAATCATAACATTATTTTTCAATTGCACGAATGTCGTCTCTCCCACGTGCCCCCGGGAAAGCGTTCGTCTTATGCTGTTATTATGGACAATATACAGAGTGATTCAAAATGAATATTACGGCCATTTTATCACATAAATATAGAAAAACGTATGACGCGAAAGTTTTTTGATTTAGAAACGTCTAAAACGATCAATTGTACATTTCATAATTTTTTACAATATATTGGGAGGGGGGGTGAACTTTAGAAACTCAAATATTTTTTTTTGCAAACATAATATAAAGATTTTTTTTAAAATACATTTTAGTGCTCGAACGACATTAATTAGCGCAAAACTGTATATAATATGCTCGAGAGATATTTAAAGTTTTTGTAAATTTCTAAAGTTGACCGCCCCGCAAAACCATCCTAAAACGTTGAAAAAAATTACAAAATGTCACGATCAATCGTTTCAGACGTTTCTAAATCAAAAAAAAACTTTCGCGTCATACGTTTCATCCATTTTGGATCACCCTGTATATACCTTTGTGTGAATGACGGCCGCGGCGGCGGTATATGTATAAAAAAAAAAACGCTCGAACTACACGCACTCATGTACATACGATTTAATATAATATTAACATTATATGTTATATTATTATATTATATTAATGTATCTGTCTCGTTGCGTTCGCGTCGTAAAAAATCACAACGTAATTACCGCCAACGCCGCCGCCGCCGCCGAGCGTATAAGGCCACAGACCGTTTAAGCGGGCATAATATGAATTATAGTCGTTGTACGTAATATATAATAAGTGCGTTTAATATACTTTTTTTCTCCGGCCGCCGTACGCCATAATATATATATATATATATATGTATAATAATTCATAATGATTTTATATGTGTAACGATGCTCGCGCGTGTGTGTGTGTGTGTGTATGCGCGCGTAATATCTCTCGTCCGTCTGTCATTCGGTCTTTTAATGGGTCTGTGCTCCCGTCCGTCCGTCCGTCGTCGTTGCGCGACCGTACATAAATATTAAATCGAGTACTAGAGTAGTGTGCCCGGCAGGCGCGTAGCGAGAAAATTTTTATCCGTGGCCGGGGGAGGCGACAGTTTTGGGCCTTTGTATTGTTTTCCATGATTTGTATCTAGCGAAAAACTCCGGGGCTGGGATCGTTCTCCCTCGCGCCTTCCCCCGAGGAAGTGCGAGTATCTATGATTGTGAAAAAAAACCAGAGTTACCCACGTCTTTACTATGTACAGCAATACATTTTTCGTGTCGTCAAAAATAAATTCATTTAGTACATATATTACGCTAATCTTGTTTATTTTTCAAATTTTAGTTTATACTAATCAAAAATATGAATTTCTGCGCACAGTTTATTCAAATCTGGAGAGTACTCTGTAGTTTTCATCTCAAAGTCTAGGACCTAGAGTTCTACTAGAGTCTAGGTAGTCAAATTAAAATGCAATCGTAATAATAATTTATTACTCATTAACACATTGACGGACAGTCACGAAAAAGTACTGCTATAGCAGTATTTTTGTTTGGTGATGCCAGTGGACACTTTTGAATAATACTGCTATAGCAGTACTGTAAAAACCGACCGAATAGTGACACTACTGCTATAGCAGTGTTTTTTTCAATGGTACCATATGAAAGAGCAAGTTGTACTGTCCCCATACAACATAAAGGAATATTGGGCACTGTCAAAATAAGGCCGATATAATATTATTTTTCTATAATTACTTATATCAAAACATTTTTAAATGTTATGATATGCGTTTCAAAGAATTTAAAGATTTAATTATAAAAAATTTTTTGAAAATTTCACCTACTGTAACTGCAACTGATTTATTCCATCTAAAAAATCAAAAAAATCGCAAACAACCAAATAAAGCACCAGACGATAAACATTATCAAGAACCTATCACAGTACCTGAAAACTTCAAAAGAAGCAAGTATTTTAAAAATTGCAAGCAATGTACTAAAAATAAAACAAGAAAACAAACACAATTGCAGTGCAAAGAATGTACAGTACCACTCTGCGCAGGTAAATGTTTCGAAAGTTGGCATAAGGAGTAAAGACAAAATAATAGAATAGTAATTAAATAAAAAACAATTTAGTTTACGTATTAATATTGATAAAGAAAGTAATATAGGTAAGAAAACCTA
>JACXSJ010001736.1:19674-39258 GCA_014851325.1 Pentalonia nigronervosa | reverse complement strand
ATCATTGTTTGTACAAAATATGTGCTAAGAATAAAAAAAAATTGTATTACTGCTATAGCAGTATTATAACATTTTTGTCATACGTACATCAAAATTTGATGTAATGGGACAGTACTGCTATAGCAGTACTAAAAAACCTACTGCTATAGCAGTACTAAAACATTGATTTATTTAGGCATGCTTAATCTTATTTTTGACAATCCTCACTGTCCGTCAATGTGTTAATAGTAATCACTAGGGACGGGATAGCCCAATGGTAACAATAATACAATTACATAATATATTTTATACATAGTTGAGACAAATAATGAATAGTAGATAGAAAATTAGTAAGAGTTAAAAAAAAGAACGTTCCACATTGATAATCCAGTGTTTTTTTTTTTTTTGCTAATATTATGTACAAATTGAACTTTTGACTCATTTACACAGTAAAGAGGATAAGAACAAATAATTGAATACCAGATTATGTGAGTTCAGAAAAGTGTTCGTTTAGTAAGACGCAACACGTGGCGAGTTGGGTGGTTACGAGCGCAGTACGTGGCGTGTAATGGGACTGCAAATGGAGCGAGAAGTGTAGTGAAGTGCTATGAAATTTACTTGCGATATAAGTGATGGGGCAACAGCGGAACCGATTATCGACTTATTCAAAACTGATAAGTTTGTGGATACTCTTCTGTCTCGGCTAAGGCGCTTAAACCACGGTAGTGTAGGACATTGGAATAATCATGCTGAGGGTGTTCGATACTTAAGATATGAAAGAAATAGGAATTGGAATTGAACTCGTTCTAACTCGAAGGCACTAAATATGTGCTGTGTGTGGGTCCCATAACACTGATGAGACTTGAACGTAAATGCCCTAAAAATTCTAAACAATGCAATTAAATATTTTTTTTTCGTAATAATTTTGGTGTAAATGATAATTGACAAATTATCGAATAACTTTTAAAGGATGTAAAAGAATTTTGGGCTTTAATGATCTGAAAAAACAATTATTTCCATACAGTTTATGATTATTTTTAACGATTTAATACGAGAACCAACTTTATAGTTTGTTAAATTATATAAAAACCATGTAAAAGACTTAAAATGCAATTTAAGATTTAAATTTTGGATTAAAAAACTTCAAAAATGTCCTAAAAAATGAGAAAAATGGCCTTAAAAAAATGAAAAATTGTCAAAAAAAAACGGCCAAATAAAATGCAAAATATTAAAACTCGTTATTCTGATTTAAAAATACACGAGACGCATATGCCGTAAAACGAGCGTCGCGTGAACCAGCTTCGGAATGCAATGCGAAGTGCGTCGAAATCCCATCAGCCTTGCTGCGGACGAGTGTATTGGGTAACAGTTGAACGCGCGGCGAGGAACAACGATAAACAGCTTTTAGAGGCGTTTTTTTTTTTTTTTTCCTGAGACGAAACTCGGGTTATGCGACGCGTTTTAAAAGAGAAAAAAAAAAATAAGAGCCGCATACGCGCATTACAGGTACGTGCGCGGTTATTGCGCGCGCAAGCGCAGAAACCGAACGCGATAATAAATCGGACGAGCCCGCGATGTAATTATTATATACACCGGGAACGGGCGCGCGCGCCGCCCGCCGCAATAACTGCCGCTACGGTAATAATAATACGACGCGCGATGGTTTGGTCGGTGGGGAAGGGGGGGGGGGGGGGGGGGGGGGGGGGGGGGGGGGGGGGGGGGGGGGGGGGGGTGGCGAGAGGGGTGACTGCCACGCCGCCGCGACGATAATTGTTTTTTAGTGCGCTGCCAATGACAAGTACAAATAGGCTAGGTAATAACAATAAAAACGCAATAATTGTTTTTTGTTTTTTTTTTTTTCATCTCTTCCAGTCGGCCGCACCGCCGGCCGCCGCGGGAGCCGACAGATTATTATATTATTATACGCCTGCGGCCCATACATAATATTCAAAGATGGGCGGGGGAGGGGGGGAGGGAGTAGCGTTAACTGGTCGAAAAGTTAAGTAATTTTTTTTTAACTTTATAACTCGACTAGTCGGTTAACTTTCTAATCGACTTGACACCATATGAACTCGACTAGTTAAATATATATTAACGCTTTAAATAACTTATCTTTTTTCGTTTGATTTAAAAACAATCCATCGAGTTGAATATTTTTTGAAATTTTTCATTTTTATGGTTTTATGCGTAAATATTTATTTATTTATTTATTTAACGGACATCAGTCCAATTTACATAGGTATAGATATAAATTAGATAATATTAGAGATATACAATAATATATATATATATATATATAATAAACGATACGTGGCAAAGAAGCTAAAATATTTTAAACAGTAAAAAGAAAGAAAGATAAAATATAACTACATTTTTAATAATAAGTGTTAAAAAAATTAATTAATGGAGAGAAAAAAAAAGTCAAATTGATTTGACGCATTTCTAGTAGATTACAAAATATTTACAGGCGTACGAAACATACAATTTTGAGAGTAATGTTTTATATAAAATAATTTTTTTTTCGAATATTACGCTTGTTTGTTTTTAAAATGATATCGCTTTAAAGGAAAACGTCGTCTGTTTTATTATTAAGTAGTTTAAATAAGAAAGTTGTATAAAATTGTTTTTTTCTGTTTTTTAATGGTTTCAAATTTAAAAAACCTCAAGAATGTCTTTATATCCAGAGTGAAGTGGTCTACATAGATTGCTTTCATAACAGATAAAACGAAGCATATTGTTTTGGATTCTTTCTATGTGTTCATTGTAGCCGATATTATTTGTTTCTCATATAATTGGGACATATTCAAATATAAGACGAACAATAGTGGTGTATCTATAGACATTTAAATGTAAATGGATCGTTAAAGCTGGAGCAATTTCCTTTAATCATGCCAGTTAATGAAAGAGCTTTTTTTTACCTGGAGAATAAATAAGAGTTTGTAATTAAAGACTACTCCAACATCTTTAACTTGTGTAAAATGAAATAAATTTTAGTTAGAGAACACGTAGTCATTGGAAATAATAAACTACATTTATTAAAAAAGGTGATATACTGACATATCTTATTGATATTAAAGGACATACCATTTGAGATGCGCCAATTTTTAAAACTAGTCAAATCTTTTTGAAGTTGCTCAACATCTGATGTTAATATAAAAATAAAAATAATCCAATACTATAATAATACAAATATTTCTGTTATTTTTCTTGATAAAATAATTTTTGTATATAGATATATTTTAATAGCTTAGATAGGGTAAAAAGCTATGAAATACGTAATATGCACAATAAAAATAGTGTTATAATATGCGTATAGTACAAATACCAAAATAACGGTAAAAAAAAATACGGCCGGCAACCAAATTCTGGAAATAAGAAATAAAATTCTAAAAATATATACTCGTCTAGAATTCGATTTTTATGTATCAAAGTACTCCAAAAAATATTCTGTTTTAGAATAAAAAATACAAAATGCATATTACCATCGAAAAAATAAAAAAATAAAAAAATGATAACAATAAATATCCTAAAAAAAATGTTCAAAACGTTAATAGATTTTTAAATAATGTGTGTTTTACATTATTACCATCGCATCCGGTATACTTGTGTTTAGAATAACGAAAAATAGCTAAAGCTCTTGTTTGATATGATATGCATAGTAAATACACTGTACCTACATATTATTTATATTATTATCAATATAAGCCTCGGCATCTGGAACATTGTCATGCAATTACTTACTATATTACGTTTAAATTAATATTTTATATTATAACAATATATAATAGTTTTGTATTTGTGTTATACATATTTATGTTATAACAGTATTGGCCAATAATCGTAAGTTATCTGTAAGCTGTCATAATTTTTTTTTTTGGAATTTTAGTACTTGTTTGTTGAGGTTGTCAGATTTGTCTTTATGACTATTATAAATGATGGGCTGATAAATACTAAATTCTAATCACCATAAACTATAATCCTGTAAATGCATAGAAATATTTCAAAAGAAAATTGTTGACATAATGCATAGGTCATAGAGGAGATCGTATTTTTGACTTAAAATTTGAGTCTTGATGTGTAATAATATATTATAAGTATGGTAAAATCGAATTAATTTACAATTAAATTTCTTCCGGCCCGTTTATGTTTCGAAGTGATTTAAATTCTCGAAGTTTATATACAAATCACATAATATATGTTTGAAATTTTTAGTTTAAAGAATAAATCAATAAAGATAATATTATATGGAAGTACACACAATAAGATTTATATTTTAGGTGTTATAGTGCTAATGTTGTCACGGCGTAGTAATTTAATGTTTAGACGAGAATGATAGAATTCAAAATTCACTGAAAATTGTACACCACCCAAACAAACTATTTTCAGGGAAATAGTATACCGAGAGTTGTTGCGGGATCGTTTTTCTATCATTCCCGAATCTGTTTAATCGGGTACGTAATTTTTTATTGTAAAATATTAAATAAAAACTAAAAATAGTGCAAAAACAGTTTATTCGTGTTGCCGAGTTATAATAATAATATGCTAGTCCTTTTTATTTTAATGAACAACGTATTGCGTTAATTTTTTTTATTTTCAACGAATAGAAATTCAATAGAATTATTAGGATTTTATATTATATTCTCATCCCAGCTCGTTAGCTACATACGCAGAGACACGCGCGACGTATACTTAATGTTTTACGATAGAGATTACATCGTACATTATATTGTGGTAAAATAAATTATACTCGTCGCTTACGTATATATTCAACACTATATATAACATATATAATATAACACGGCGTTACCGTTGCAATGCAACGAAATGACGTTACCAATCCTTTGCCGTTTGTTGCCGACGACATCGCCGCAAGTACACTTGGGCTACGGGTATCAAGTAAGTATCCGGAATCTTGTCACACATTATTATAATAATCAAATGCGAGCTGTTCGCGTTATATATATATATAATGTCATATTAAATAGTGTCTCTGCCTACGCAATTTGCCGAATCGCTTTGTCGGCCGACGCGCGTCTCGTATTATATTCTATGTATATACGCGCGCCAAACGCGTTTAAGTGTATATCATTATCATCAGCAGACGTGTCCGGAGCTCACGATACGCATACGATAAGCCTTAATGTGTATGTGATGTGTTAAAACTGCAGGTTACCCCGGTTTGACTGACCTTAGTAGTGTGGCGGGCGTTGTCATCGCCGGCACGGGGAAGCGATAATCTGCGGGGCTTGCAGAAGTTATGGTTATAAATTTATAACTACCGTTATATTATTTATATTTTCGAAGAAATAAACAATAATGATATAATAGTTCAGGTTTAATCGGCCGGATCGAATTGAAATCACAAACCGTAATTTGAATCGTTTTGAGCTGTGACTGGGAAACAAGGAGAGGAATACTAAAACCATATATTATTGTTATAATTATTTCTCTATTGGCACGAGACACCTACATTTAATGGCGGCCATAAAAAAATAATTATCGTTTTATCGATCAAATCAATAGTAATATTAATGATAATTATCTGCGAGATTGGTTTGTCTTCATTGCAGTACCGCGGGAAACTCTATCGCAGCATAAAATGTAGGTATGATGTCGCATTATATATTATAGAAACTATTGTACAAAAACTTTTTAAAATTTACTTTTGAGACGTAATACCTATTTACGTCGTATATAGGTACCCATCATAGTGATGTATAATTTCCTAAAATTACTCAGAGGAAATTTCCTGAAATTTTTTTTTTTTTAAATACAACTCAAATGTATTTATTATGGTATTAGTCGTTGCCCATCGGACGTTGCCGCATATTGGTATGGAAAAAATTAAAAAAAATTTTTCAATTTAAAATTCTTTTTTTATTAGTTTGACTCGATTCGTTTACGTATGCTTCTTATTTTTATTATGAAAAATTTTCAGGAAATTTCCCACTCTCATCACTATACTACCTACACCAACACATTTCGGCGTTTCTGCATCAGGCGGGATAATATATATATATATCATAATATACTCAACGCGCGTTTTTACGACTTCGCTAAAATACAATGTTTGCATTATACCGGGTGGTCACGGGGCGTTGATTCCTTTCTCGAAAATCTACTAAAAGCGAAAACACTATATGTACACTCGTCGACGTCGCGGAGGGACGGGAGAGGAGAGGCCATTAGTTCCACAAGCCCCTCTCTCGCGCTCGCGGCCATTATTATTAGTATAAAATATATAATACGTATGTGGTCTGGTTATTTTTCCCTCCAGAAGTTTTACTTTTATTTGTTCCCACACAACAATTGTGAGCGTCATAATATATATATATGTGTGTGTGTGTGTGTTCGCGCACACGCGTACCTCATCGTAGAGTAATACACACACACACATAATAAACCTATATATTATATATTATAATGGTTGATAAATTGACGACATTTGTTGCACTTTTGAAATAATTCGCGTGATCTAGCAATGGCCACTGCAGCGCAGATGGGCACTATCAATATTATAATGTTAAAATGCGTAACGTTGAAAAACTTCTATTCTCGTCTATGATTGAGGTATTACGCATCTCAATACTTTTACTATAATTTTACTCCCGTTCTCGGTAGTGTTTGTCAGTGACGTATTTACAAGGAAGGAGGGGTTCAAGAAGTCTAACGTCCCCCCTCCCCTCCCCCGTTGGCTCATGTTACATTTTGTTTTTTTTTACAGGATTATATTAAAAAAAAAATACATAATATGTATTTTTATTTTACTATAATATATTTTTAATTTTTTGTGTTATAATAATTTATAATATTATGCTTTACACATTGGTTGCCACATAACCAAACTCATTAGCTGCAGGTTACCAATGTTAATCATATGATTGTTTCTTGTAAACGTTTATCAACACTTTTAATAATTTTCGTTTATCAGTCTATCGGTATTCAATAAATAATCGTGATTATTTTTATTATTAGTTTAGTATACCGAATACCGATCAACGGACGCTATTTATATTATTAATTGCTATCGCTCTTTTGCGTTTTGCCTCAGTGAGTTATATGGCTTGTTTTGTATGTTTAAAAAAAAAAACAAAATTCAACCAAAATCTAAAATAACATCATTTTTTTACAACGAAAGACCTTCTTATATATTTATTTCCCTGGGCCATGGTAGTAGTTAATAATAATACAAAGACTGTGAAAAGATTACAGGATAATGAAAAAAATTAATATTTTAAAAATAAATAATTTAATAAACGGTTAATTTTTTTTAATGCATTGCAATAAATTGAATTTCTATTACAGTGTGTATTTGGGGTTGTGAGGGGACTTTGTCCTCCACAACTATGTATTGGGAAAACTATGTGCCCTCCCCCTCAAATGAAAAATTCCTAAATACACAACCGAATACAGTAGGTACGTCAAGTTGTTATCACTTCGTTTGACAAACCGTTGGAATAGAACTGTAGATAGGTAAAAATCTAAAATATTGTCAGTGTTTAATTAAGACCTTATACTATGCAATACGATTTGCGTTTACATATACACTGTACAGTGTTATATTTATTTTACAGTTATAATACTTGACTTCGCGATTTTCACGAAGGCCGCAACTGTGTACATATTTTGGTTTTCAATCAATAGCAAAAAAGTTTATACGATTGTTCGTGAAACTTTTTAAAAGCTTATTAATATACATGGGTTAGTTATTACTTACAGATCATTGTTCGCACTGCAGGGAAAACAATCGTAATCTCTACTCTGAGTCTTAAACAAGTACTCATTATACTTAGACACGAACAACGAACCATTTTTGTATATAATTTTTATACCGCATACATTTGAGATTAAAATGTTTACTAAAACGTGTTTTTAAAAGACTAAAAATAAAAAATTACAGGGAAGTCGTTTTGTTGTATTTAGTAGGCGTCGAGTGTACCTCCGTCATTGAGTAGGTCACTCTAAATTTGAATTTAACGATAAATCATTTTAATGTTATACGAAAAACGTTTCTGAGTGAAGACCATATGTCGGCCTATAATATTTCTAAGGATATTTTAATATTTTCTATTATATTAATACTACTAATAGTAATTTATTTTTCTATTAGTTTACTCAACTTTAGAGTTTAAAGTCTTTACGAATATTATTTTTTGAACATCTAAATAGATAGCTAATATAAAGGTTTTGTTCAAATATTCCAATTCATTAAAATTTGAAATTCAAATGCTCGTATAAAAAATGTTTGTGGCTTTATGATAATTTTTTTTTTATTCTACTAAAAAACGTATGAGATATCTTGTATTTAACTGTAAAGTCTTGGGTGTTAAAATTAAAAACATTAAAATATTATAAATGTTTAACTAGAAAATAATTTACATATTTTTGTAATTTTGACAAATTTCATAAAAATTTGACATTCAATTGATTATAAAAAAATTGTGACTATGTATATTTTTAATAATTCGTAGTTTCTGTAACTCCACACATGACTGTAAAACCAATAGATTTATCGCTCCGTTCAAAATCTAAAATATACCTTCAGTGTATGGAGCATATTTTAAATTAAATACGTAATTAATACTAACTATTACCAATATCATTATAGTAGAACAAGTCTGCCCACTCGCAATATTTTTTTTTGATGGATATTTTTCTTTAGAATTTAGTCTTGAAATGGGATTCAGGCCTTATAGCAATGTGTTTACTTTCTATTAGACATGTACCTACGCAATACACATGAATACATGCATATTTTATAGATAAACTCTTACTATATACACGCAGTTTAATGATTAATTCATTATTACGTTATTACAGGATATTATAACTAAATATTGATAGTAAAACGGGCTACCGTTAATAATTATTATTATAACGCAGTATAGCGAGGTTTATCCATAACCAGTTTCGATATGTGTTTTTAAAATTAATTGTTCAAAAATAATCAAAATGTAAATCTCGTTTTGTATGAAACACATCAATTAGCGCGCGGCTTGTTCGTATATAATTTATTCACGTTCGTACGGCGCGAATGGCCGCAAATTCGAAAATCATACATCAATGACGAGCGATGTTGATATCGGTTTTTGCATATTACACATATAATACACAGCCCAATTCTAAACACGAGGGTAGTACATTATATAGTGCTGCAATCGCCAAGAGAGCGATGACCTGTGAAATCGACACCATATTTAGGGGCATAATTCAAAACTTACACGAGCCTAACTTTTTTTTGGTATATGGACATTGCATCAATCGTCACTGCTTTGCCGACTACAATCTTCTGATATGCATATAGTTATAATAGCTATGGACACAGGTGACAACGTTAAGGAATGCTATACGAAATAATGTGTATATATTTTGTTTTATTTATTTTTTATTATGTCACAGGATCAAGATCATAGGGACAACAGCGTTTTTTGCGGAGACCACCAGATCGGTTGTCATCATACGAATTACAAAAGACATACAAATATCATATTGATGTGCAGAGTTAAGTAGATTTTGGACTCAACGATTGGTTTACTTGTGGACGATTTAAAAAGAAAAATATTATTTAGTTTGTATACCCACCTACAATGGATAATGTAGATATATGGGTGTGCAGTACAAAGGTCAAAGAGGCAAAATTATTGGGTTTACCGGACTTGTATATAATAAGTATGAATAATAATTTGAAGGAAAATAAGACATTCTTAACGCTGAGTTTTATACAAATGAATTTGGATAATTATTTGTTTTTAAAAAGATGTTTATAATGTGTAAAACGTTGGTATTACAGCAAAAATAAAGTTATTATTGCTCGTTGGCTATATTATAATAACTCTGTTAATAATGTATAACATTGTTTATAATATTAAATACTTTTTTAATAACATGATGGATATATTATATTAAATTATTGTTTTCAGTGGTTTCGCATTTATTGCACTGGAATGCAATTTCAATGTTAACTTGAAATTCGAATATCGCCTTTACCTATATATATATATATATATATATATACAATATGTACCTACAAGTTCTAATAATATTTTTAGTTAGCTAAATGTGTTTAATTTTGATAAGTCCTTTAAAAAATGTTTATTATTGAACATAAACATAGAAATGTTATTCCAATATGTAAGCGCATCATTTATTTATAAATATTAGATTAAAAAAAAAAAAATGTAAATATAACTATGTCTAGATGCTATAGAAATCTTTTGGATTCAAAAACTCATCAAATACTGTTATCACATTATGTAAAGATCTAAAAGTCAATATTAAACTCTTTGAAAATTATAACCCTTTCAATAGTATATATAGCATACTACAACTAATCTGGTTTTCAAAGTTTTTTTTTAAAATATTATAAATTACCATTATAGTCTAATATTATGCGCTTTTATTGTTATTATTATTATTATTACCTACTACGAGTATTTATTTTGCTTTAAATTGGTGTGTATGTCAAACAAATGTCAAAACAATATCATAACTTTTTTAGATTAAGAATTTCGCCCCCAACACAAGTTAAACTTAAAGGAGTTGTGCATACATTTTTAATTGCATAATTTACACGTAAATGGTCTTGCAATAAATAAACAAACGAACGCAATACAAAAAAAAAAAAAATTTGTAATACCTATATAGTTATGGCGACATGGAAATCGCCACGTTTAGTGCCTATGTATATTATCGTTCACAATGATAATGTTTCCAGTGCGTCTAAACAGAAACTGAGGGACAATATAAAATGTTATTATCGTTGGTCGGGTATTGCATAGGTAGGATACCTACATAGTATAATAATACATAAGCACAATGTATAATATATGTAGGTGGGTACATGTAATTTTGCTTTACATTATGTCGTTAATACAATACAAACATGGTGAATTAACGCAGTACAAAGCGTATATAAATATGTGTGTGTGTGTGTGTATTTGTATGTATATTGCACATGACAATATATATACATCGATAACATTCTGTACGGGGCAACATAATTGAAGCGATTGTCCGATATAATACATCATTATTATTTCCACACGAAAAACAAAAATTGCATAATATTTTCGAGTTAATTAAGTTGATTTAAAAATTCCTACGTGTTTCTTTTTTCGATACTTATACCTAACAGTTTTCTATATTATATAGTATTAGTTTATTATGCGATAGCATATGATGAAATTTGTATGATAATATTACGTTTTATATAAATCATAATATTATATATATGGTACTGGCTATAGTGGTATCATTCCTATATATCTACCGTGGTATTTCATAATCATTATATTATCTTCAAAATATATAAAATAAATTGTTTTACATTGTTGAGCTTATCGATTAAATTCTAACGATTTTCAAGACTGTCAACAAATGTCTTCGTCTGGGATTATAATATGTTTTTACAAAATATATCCCATGGTTGTATATGTTTTTCATTATAAAATGGAATTAATTCACGATAAAAATCAAAAACTAATAACTCACAAAGAAATCACTGTAGGTAGGCATCTGTACGAAATAGGTGCACATGATACAACACACAATTATCACATGTCGTAGAATACCTGCACATGTTTTGTTTTGACAGATGTGTTAATAATAATAATTCGGTTGGTTTGGTCTAATTTATATTTGTATATACGTAACTAAGTCCTTAAATCTATACGATTGAATAAAATAAAAAGTACCTACCTACAGCTGCAGTCCATGTAAAATGAAAGCAAATATAGACTTCAACTCGAAACCAGATAAAATTATACTCACGAAGCCTACTTACAAAGTTATATATTCCGATATATATATATCAGCTATTGTAGGAAATGTATTATACACCTAAATCGTGTTTAAAAATGTCATTTACCTACTTTGTCCAATACTATAGATGTAGCACATTAACAATAAAAAAAAATATTTCCAAAAACGTTCATAATTGTTGAGACCACGACGGGTGTAAAAGTATCACTCAATATATAATATTTATTTATTTACAATAATTACGGGCGACAGTTTAATATTTATAAAAACGTAGTCCGTGCATAACAAATGTAGGCGAATTATAAACATTATTGAAATTAATTAAATTAGAAGAGAAACGACGGATCTTCATTGACTGTTCTCGTCATCCCTTAGTGAGAGTAGGCTCGTTTCTCATGTAATTGGCCGAGAAGTGTAGAATAGCATAATATATACATATACAGTGAAACCTCGAATCGGTCGGGGACAAAAGAATAAAAAATTTTGAGTTATCGGAAATTCGAGTTGTAGAAAAAATTGTTTGTAATATATGTTCTTGGTGCAGGGGCCAAGACATTCCACCGAGTTATCGAAAATTCTACTCGTAGACTTCCGAGGTTCCGCTATATATATATACATCTTATTGTGAGTATATAATACGTGTACAATAGTCGTACCTACGATTGCAGTCGTAATGCTCGTGCGAATCGCACGGTGGTTACACCCCGACTCCATCTTTCCGGATCACAGACTTTGACGGGCGAGCGCGTGCGCGCGGTGTTCGCGGGCAATAGCGTAGTGTTGTCGTAGGTACCCACATGTATATATATATATATATGTGTATACAATGCATAATAATATAATAGTGAATTTTATTATTATTATTATTATTATTATTATATATGGGTAGATGCGAATAATACAATGCGATTTCGCTATACACACACGCATAACGCTGCCGTCGCCGCCGCAGCTGAGGCGCATTATAGGTATGACAAATCGTGACGACCGATCTGCGGCGGCCGCGCTGGCGAGTTTCGGCGAGCGGCCGGGAGGGGCGGGGGTGGCGGTGGAGAGGTCGGGGAGGTTTATTGTACCTGTCGCCGATCTCACACACACACACACACGCGCGCGCGCGCGCACAGACCTTGAGACGGTTTCTTAACCGTCGATTTTAGACTCGCACTGGCATCGTGGCGGCGTATAATAACACGTACGACTATTTATTGTTATATACGTATAGGACAGGTAACTACCTACCGCCGAGGCGGACGACGGCAGAGCTGCAGTGCGGCGGCGGACGTCGGGCATGTACCTATCGTATTATTATTATTATTATTATTATTGTATACACATCACACACCTCTCGTGTACGACGACAACAGTGCGGGGACGAGAGAGACACTGTCAATATTGAACTATGCGTCGTGGCGAATCAGCCAATGACAACACACGCGGCCGGGCGCGGTTTTCGTCCCATGCGCGGCGAACGGACACCGCTGCTCCGACCGGGGTGTACCACCGCGCCCGTGACCAATTCGGTTATCTCCGGTCCCATCCCCGGTGCGCGCACACGCACGCGCACGCGCGAATGACAATGACTATCGCCGCCGCCGCCGCCGCGAGCAATAAGTTCACCCGACACATACACACACGCGCGTGTGAATCGAATCGCGTAGCGCATTATATATACGTGTATTATTATTGTATACACGCGGTGTGTATAATACGACTTGCGTTGCAGAGGAGGGTCGGTGTGCGACACCCATCTGGATAACGTCTTCTCCGCCGCCGCCCGTTCCGTTGTACATACGTTGTATGTATATATTAGACCACTATTATATTTATTATACATAAAAATATTTTATTTGTACGTGCGCGCGAGAGGGCTACCGTGTATACCGAATCGTATTTATTATTATTTTTATTATTATTATTATTATGACTATTGTACGGGGCTTTGTTGTCTGTGTGTATTACAACTCTGATTACACGCGATCCAAACACACACACACACACACTGCACGAGTGAGAAATAATAATAATAATAAAAAAAAAAAAAATCGCCGTGTGACTGCTGCGGTGTGGTGTGTTCTCCTCTTCTATACCCGTTCCGTTTCGATTTGTTTTGGTCTCCCCGGACGCGTTTTATTATTATTATCCAATACGTTTTTCGTTTCGGGAATGTCGGGGGACCGATTATGCACGGCTCCGGGTTTCATATAAATATAAACAATGAGAGAATTTAAACAAAAAAAAGCAATACAATATATATTTGTATCGTTTTCGTCCGAT
This sequence comes from Pentalonia nigronervosa, assembly GCA_014851325.1. Taxonomy (NCBI): domain Eukaryota; kingdom Metazoa; phylum Arthropoda; class Insecta; order Hemiptera; family Aphididae; genus Pentalonia; species Pentalonia nigronervosa. The sequence goes on along the minus strand of JACXSJ010001736.1, from coordinate 25,245 downwards.
GATCGTAGCGTACAATGCGACCGTGTGCAGAGCTTCGTGGTACCAATTTATTGATATATAGGTACTATTTTTTTCATTCGTTATATTTTTTTTTTTTTGTTATCAAAGGGGTGAGCACAATACAAATTTTTAAACGTACAAAAAGTATCAATCTCTTTCGAAATGTTTTTATAAACGTCTATTAATAGCATATACACTTTCTCGTCTGTCCATAATATATTTTCAAATGTACGATAAACAATTCATCACGGGCCGAATTAAATGCATATACATATGTATTTAATGTGTAAATAATTAATTAATTGCTTTTTTTTAGACATTGGTACGCGTTCCGTATAGATACATAGGTAAATGTAAAAAAATAATTCCCAATCACCTTGTGCCTTCGATTTTGATGCTGAATCTGTTTTTTTTTTTGTCCAAATGGCATTGACTGTCAGCAGTAACACGAGCAACAGCGTTGGATTGAATATTGAATGATTGTTTAAAATAAATAAAAAACAAATTAATATATTTCACGCATAAACGACGGTTAATTGGGTATTCGATTTAAAATGAAACTGTTTTTTGTACCTACTTTTATAATGACTATAATATACTGTTATAATGTTTTTGGATTTGATTGATTTTTTTGAATTCAAATTATTATAAATTGTTAAAACATATATTTTAATCTTACATTTTCTACATATTATACTTAATAAAATTGTAAATAATTAATTATTAAAGTATGTTTAATATGAAGAGTGTGTGTATATACAATAACCATAAAATAATTAATAAATATTTTCCCAGTTTAAATGAGACGGAATTTTATTAAATATTCAAATTAATATGTTTATAAAAATGTATATTAGTACTCGCTCACTGATAATAATGTGCTATAATAACTTTATTCATTGTTCTAAATTCTTTCATTATTTTGCAATTAACAAATTTGATAATTCAAATAGAATAATATTATACAGTATACACATTATGATATACACGACGACACCGATTGCGATCTACATAACACCACACAATGTAATAATACATGGTACATGATTTCGCGATTATCTTGCACAATGCACACCGCTAAAAAAATTAATAGTTCTCGGAAAAACAGAGTCATTTAATTTGTATTGTTTTTGATCCGGTATGTACCTATTATAATAATTTTTTTTTTTTAATTTTTATATGCATTAATTGTTTAAATCTAATAAATGATTTCATTCTTATATTGTATAGTTGATGAGTTCATCGTACTATTTACGAAATCTGCAGCAGCACGAAGTTTGCACGTAGATATTATTAGATGATACATAATATTATTAACTTGGAAATTTATTATGACAAAGTTAAGAACCGTGATAATATTTAAGAATAAAATAAAATTTTTACTTGTGCTGTTGTAATACTCACTTTTACTTCATATGATGAAAATTATTCATCATGAGTCGTATGTACTTTTAGAATATATTATTTACATATGATAATCAATCATATAAGTACTTATAAATACTTGTACAATAGTTTTTTATTACACTTTGATTATATACGCACACACACACACACACACACACAAACACACATATAATTATTTATTTCCACGTCCGCGTCCGGGTTTGATCGATTATAATATAAATGTATTGTAAATACGTAATACGTGTTGATAAGAATTATTGCTGTTTGTAGAACACGTTTTTGACTCTGTCGTCGTGCATATAACATTTAATATTTTTAATGAAATGTATTAATGCACATATATTGTATGGGTACCTACAGTACAAAGTGTGACGTTTAAAATTCACCACAATTTCTAGTTTTTCTAGTTTTTGATCCGATAACAGATAAGTTTTGAATAGATAAATCATATACCTAATGCTTACAGCATTATAATGTTCAACGTACAACAGGTGTGAGTCGTTTTCGATCTGAGGGACATATTGCTGCAGTGTCGAAAGAGAGGTCTTAAAATAACACAATGACTTAAAAAAAAATTGTTTGAATATTTTTTTAGTGTACCTACCTATCTGTGTATATACGAGCATTATCCGTGAAATCCATTAGCTTGAAACTTCCATATAATCATGACGTCTTCTTTCTTCTCTCTCTGTCCATACAATATTATTGACGGTATACACGACATCGTTTATAATATACTAGAAATATATACATATATAAGTAGGTACCATATTAAAAAGCAGTTATAAGAATACATATATTTTAATGTATTTTAAGTAGGTATATATATATATATTTAATTCAAAATAACTATTTGTTGTGCATATAGAATACCTACATGTACTGCACGGTTATATTATATTAATATATTTATACAGCTAATGTTTGATACATCGATTAACAACGATGAGTCATGTCCATGATGTGTTTAATAGTATATAATAATATATAAACCTACACACACACACATTCTATAATACGGTGTATTATATCACGTATAAAATAAATATGATGACCAATTTAATATATGCAAAAAGCCTGTCAACCGCATCAGAAAGCACTATGCGATGGACGCAACAGCAGCTCGCACACATTATAAGTACGTATAGATAAAATGTGTGTATAGAGATACACGTCGTCCTACATAATAATATTGTGTTATTCGTCGAGTCGTTATTTAAATATTATTTTTAGACACGTTTTTGCTACAGCTAGTATACCTGCACGCACACGCCCGACGTGTTCGATTGAGATAACGCACTTGGGTAAATCAAACATCAATCGGGCCAGTCTCTATATAAATATAATGTCCTGTGTATACCTATCATAATCATATCGTCTAAAGATATTATTATAATATTATATCCGTCTGCCGATGTACTTACATACGTCCTATAATGATAATAATAATAATAATAATAATATGTTATTGAGTATTATTATGCCCGCGACGCGGTCGATTGACGCGTCCGTCATATTATAAATAACGCTCGTCAATTAACTCGATATATAATATAATAATAATATGCGTAATACACATATATATATATATATATATATATGAACTGTAAACATTAGAAAGCGAATTGTTTTTTTTTTCTTCTCTTTATAACAGTATAATAATAATGTGTATAATATAATAATAATTGTCTTTAAACGTGGCGTCGATTCGATCAACTGCGTGTGGATCGATGCTGATATACGGTCCAGCCGTCCAGTATTAATAAGTGGTCGCTCGGGTCATTGTAGGATTTTTAATAAAATGAAGTGTATATGTATGTATTTATTGTGTGCGTATAATATAATGTATATTGTGGAATATAGATATATGTATTATTATCATATATAGGTAATGGACGAATGTCTTTAATGCATATAAAAAAGTAAATATCGCCTTAGACTGTTTAGTTTTAATGTAGTTCTATTCATAATAATGATAAGTATATTTGTAAATTATTAAAAACATACCTCAGCTATATAACTAATGGCCATAGGATGCCGGGTTTTTCTTTGAGATCAATAAATAATAATAATAAAATAACGTAAGATATCATCATAATTGGCACATACATCAACATTATATCGTATTATAGGTAGTTATCTATTAAAATAAATAAATTGTATAGAATTTTGAACGCAATATTATATATAGATATTCTATGAATCTACAATTATATTGGTTGTGCACAGTTGGCGATATCGGTTGTATATACCATGATAATAAACATTATTTATATACAGAATTTAGTCGAAATTTGAACTTAAAATGCTTATTGAAAAAAAACCATGCCTATGCATGATAACATATTTATAAGATATAAAAATATTTTTAATACTTTTGAATTGCTGTTAAAACAACTATAATGATAAACCTCATAATGCATTTTCAAGTTTTTTGACCCATCAAAAAATTTTTTATCGATATTTATAAAAAAAAATTTAAATATCTACAAATAACTTAAAATGAGTGAAAATATTTTCAAAATGTAATCATGTATAGAAAATTATAAAATAAGCATTCGGTGAAAATTTCAAGTATCTAAAATAGCGGTTCCCAAACTGTGCACTCATAAAAATATGATATTAGGTATATTAAATTTTATTAATATTATCAAGTACTATTAAGATCAAATAAAACGTTTATGAATTATTTCCAATTCAAAATAAAATTGATTTGATTACTTGATCAGTTGAAGTAGTTTACGGGTAACATTATATAGGTTTTACTTATAAATTATAATATTAAACTATGAAATTAAACCTATAGCAATAACAAATAGATTATAACAAACCTTTTACTTTCCATCCTGAATATTTTTCGACGAACTCGATAAATAATAGTTAATCCTCCAATATTTTATAATAAGACATTGCAGATTTTATATAGATATTAAAGTCATAATATTTATGCTGCATTAAAACCAAATCTGCAGGGATGGATGGGTGAATTATTGTTTTTGAATATTTTGTCACCTCGTATCTATTTACATATTATTACTATTGTATTATTAGTACATATTATATAAACTTTAGTGTTTAAATTTCAACGAAAACAAATTCGTTGTATAGGTAGTATATAACATATTTATTATATTATGATATATGTTATTATATTGTATTGTTGAAAAATAAAACAATTAGGTACATTTCAATTGTGTTTAAGGACAACTAACAAATGCATCAATATTAAATTATAAATTATATAAAAATACGATACATAAAATTATAGAGAAATTATTCGCCTTTTAAATATATCGCAAGTACCTGCAATACGCACGCCAGTACATACAAGTTATTTTTCGGTGAAATATTTCGAGTAATTATCTTTTTGAAAAGATTACCCCTCCGAGAATTATACATATTTTATGTACCCAACTACAATGTCGGGATATCACAAGCCGCCGCCAACGTGTGATATGGCTGCACGGCATATCATATGAGGTACGTGTTTCCATCAATGCGCCCCAAACAAATTCGCGCCGTGCGCATTATATTATATATATATGTATATACGATCAAAAAAATTAATTATGCACGTACCCATACAGACTGTACAGAATGCATTATGACGTTATCATAAGAAAAGTCACACGAAGTCTGCAATTACGGCGGCGGCGGCGGCAAAAAAAAACACGGACACGAAAATATATTATAATGTATACAGCCGCGCGCTTTATATTATTTACGCAGTGTGCAGCAGGTCTCCGGCTCTCGGGCGAGTATAAACAAGAGTAAATGGGCGTGTCCAGGTCGTGTTGCGGCGCGGCAGCTGGACGCAAAGAAGGACCGACCGCGCGGTTACAACACCCGTACACACGAGGTTCGCGCGTGCGTGCGCGTGCGCGTGTTCGCGCGCGCGACCGAGTCCTTTTATTTTAGTGTCGGCTCTGGCCGGCGGCCATTTTCCGATCTGATCAAATAATACACCGGCACATTAAACGAAAAGACGAAAAAACAAAAAAAAAAAACGTAAATCCTGTGCACACGAGGTGGCGAGTGCGTGCGCGCCGGGCAATTACACTCGCGCAGACACGAGAACCGGTAATGACGGATAAATATTTTTGTAAACAGATATAAAACGCGGCGAGAAAAAAAAAAAGCGCTGTCCCTCCCCCCCCCCCCCCC